>ML789182.1:127074-145032 GCA_009831015.1 Picea engelmannii
AAGAAGGTATTGCTCCTTGTATCCTCATAGTGTGCTATCATTTCTTCCATGAAAATTGTCCAAGTGACGAGTGATTTGCGAGAACAAAGCCATTGATACCATACAAATTGATTAGGTTCTAAATATAAAGAAGCAATTCATACATTTTGTGTATGTGGCACATTATGGAGATCAAATAATTGCTCCATATGAAGTATCCATGTGATTGGGTCCTTTCCATCAAAATTTCTCATATCAATCTTAGGAACGTGGTTGGTCTTCAAACCAAAGTTGGAGTTTCTCCATTGTTGATTCACCTTCCCTGTATCCTCATCATGAATTTCATGGGATGCATTTTCACTTTCGGGTGTCTTCTCTGTTACGAAATTTTTCAATACTTCCATGATCTCCCCTTTTAAACCATCCATATTAGTATCCAACTTAGCTTCTATTGAATCCATCAACTTAGCTTCCATTGAATCCATCTTAGTATCCAACTTAGCTTCCATTGAATCCATTTTAGTATCCAACTTAGCTTCCATTGAATCCATATTATTTTGTAGTTCATTTATGTCCCTATGCATTTCTTCACCTTCATCAAGAGTCCAATTAGGATTTTATGGAGGCTTATTTGGTGTAGAAGGTCCCCTTTTTGGTGGCATGTTGGCCAAGTATCACTTTTGAATCTTGATTTTGAGACGGTTCTGCTAGACAATATTTATTCTATTCTATCTCCCATGTTTCGGACCTTATGGGTTTGTAACTTTATTTTAGGTAGTTCTTTGATATTTCTTCTCTCCAATGCCACAGTTCTGATCAAAATTGGATGTGCCAAGTGGAATTTATGATAACTTCCTCACAACTTGTCGATTTTTGGCCTTTCCTGGAGATCTCACTTGTAGAGCATGCCCCGCACAAAATAATTGATATCAAATTCTGAAACATGCACCCAAAATACTACAGAATGTCCAGGATCTAATGAAACCATTCCCACTCAATTTGGATACTCTATCAAGAAGTTATGATTGTTTTACCTGGAACACCTTCTTGATACTAGTCAATAGGACTAGTCATATACCCTATCTTACACAAGGTGTATCTACAAATTTAAGATGACCCAGAAGCTAAAATTTTTACCACAGATACCTTACTAATTCATTTAAATGGCCTCTAGATTTCAGTGTCTACAACATTATAGAAACTTTTTTATAGCGAAAAGTCTGCAATGACTCATTTCAGGATGATTCCAGAACCCTATCTTGTATAGGCTATATCTCCAAAAGTATAAGGTTTCAAGAGATGAATTTTGAACCCAACATACCTTGATCCGTCTAATAAATATCTTCCAAGCCATTCCTTTTGAAACATTGTATAAAAAAAGTTATAGAAAAAATTCCACGATGTCTCAGATGTAGCAGCGAAACCCCAAGACCTTGAGCTCTGATACCATATGTTAAGAACCAAATATCAATATGGCATAGAAAAACCTCAAAAAAAGTACTCAATGCTTTGAAAAAGAGATAATTTCAGATAATAAGACTCTTCGAGGTGGCAACCTCCTTTTACCCCACTTAAATGTTCAAGTACAAGATGATTCAAAATGAAAATGTCTCCTTGGTATATATAGGAGACTAGGAAGTATAATTACAACTAATGGCCTAAAGCCAACATAAATAAAATAACATTACTAATATAATATGCCCTAATTAAGGGGTAATGAGCCAATATTAGGGCTTAACATCCTTCTTTCAAATGCAATGGGGTGATCTAAATCCCCTTCTCTTGGTTATGCTAGAATGAAGTCTAATGTTACAGATGACACATCAACGTGATCGTGTAACTCCTTCTTTTGATCTAGAAATATCAAAATCGGAGCAGTAACTAACTTCTACTTCAACGTATCCAAACTCTTCTGGAATTCCTCATTCCATTGAAATTCCACTTCCTTATTCAACAAATTTTCCAACAGAGTTGTGATCTATATATACCCCCTAATGAACTTCTTGTAATATCTTTTATGACCCAACTTTGTTTGCAAACGTTGCACTGAAGTAGGCAGTGTAAAATCAACAATTACTGCAATCTTCACAGGATCAACCAACATTCCATGTTTACATACTACATGGCCCAACAAAATACCAAGCAGAGCATAAAAAATGCACTTCTTTAAGTTTAAAAATATCTAAAATTGCATGCATCTGTCCAACATCAAGTACAAAATTTCAACATGGTCTTTCAACAAACTAAATAAACTATTTAATTTTTTCTACAACCACTCTAAAGAATACTGATGACACGTTCTTCAATCCAAAAGGAATAATTGTGTACTGGTAACATCCTCATTCTGTCGCAAATGTAGTCTTATATCTATCTTTGGTCGTAATATTAATATATAGATACCCTAAAAATACATTAGTGAACATGTAGACTTCTTGTCCTCCTACATTCTCCAAGACTTCATATGTAAATGGAGTAGGAAATGGATCGTGTATACAAGAATCATTTAGCTTCCTCAAATCTACACAAATTTTTATTCCTCCTTTCTTGTTATCTTGAACCACCATCAGACTAATCGACTATGAATCTATGATAGGTTCAACAATTATTTCTTCTAGCATCCTATCTATCTCTTCTTTCACATTTTTCTTATACACTAGGTTCAATTGATATGGTCTCTACTTAACCGGTTTAACAATTGGTTTCAAATGGATCTTCATCTCCCCTTTCATCTCTAAAAATGTAGCTAGAAATAGATCTTGATATTCACACAGTAAATAATCAATATTTTCAACAGTCTCTTCATTCCAATAATATTTTATGTTCACAAACTTGGGCTTATCCTCTGTACCAATATTCACTTTGCGAGTTCTCGGTGGTTTTTCATATACAACAAATTCAAGTTCTGGACCTTCTACTGTGCATTCTCCTTCAGTTTCTAGTATTTGTAAATTTATTGGATCTTCATCCTCCTGGTCTTCTCTAGCGACATTATAACATTCCAAAAATTATCGAACCGTTGTCGAAGATATATGCGCGCTACATACATGTACTAGTTCTATCAAGTCTTCTAATGCAAATATCTTGTCCTTGACAACCTGCAGAGTTGTGTCTACTAAAGGGAGCTCATCTTTAAAAATGAAAGTATTAACCTTGAAATCATGAGTTAACTCTTCCCAATCTATTGTCTCTCTGTGCACTTCTAGCTCTATGTACCAATTCTTCGAAATTGTATCGAGAGTGTGTATGAACAAGTGTGTCCATTCTTGCTTCGGTATTGATCTCCATGTCGCAATGCACTATGTAACATGATCTGTAGGACAAATCAACCCTGTATATTTCCACACACTATATTCATTTCTTACTCCAAATATGACCTGTAATAACTAATGTATTTTTGCCAATTCTCAATTTTGTCATTCTGTGTAGCCCACCATCTTGTAGAAGTCACTTTCATCGTGATATCTAAATCCAACAATATTTTCTAGTCTAGTATCTACAATTAAAATTCATTTATAAAATATTCTATTGTTGTTAGTCCATCATACTTCATGGGATCACATACATTAGTTCCAATCCATCATAGCGCATGGTTAATGTGAGCACATCTTCTTGTTGATACTTCATGTAATCTATGCTACCAATTGTCTAGTGCTTCTTCTAAATTTGATGTGTAGGAACTAATAATCCACCAACTGAGTGAACCATCAATAATAGGGTTCACGTAATAATCCATTCGCATAGTCACATTATATAGTTATCAAACTTTTTTCCCTTTGTTGGTTCCATGTATCTTCTTCCCTCTACGGGATCCAATGGCACAATAACTTTCTAGTCTCCTGCTTCAAATACCATCTGTATCTTCTTCAAATCAATCGAGGACTAGTTATCAAAATCCCAATCAAGTCCTAATAATGTTGGATAAGGCTTACTCCCATATAATATCTCAATTACTTCAAAATTATCTATACTGCGTACTCCATCAATGTTAAGATTCGCCCCTAATAGCCTTCCAATCGGGACAATCTTATGATGATTCGCCAAACTCAACTAAATAGGTGACCAGATTAACTTAGTTTTTCCCATTGTCTCCTAGGTCTACTTAAGAAGGACATTCACATCAAATCCTAGGTCTAAAATGATATTGTCTATGTCATAACCTCTTAAATGTGCATTTAGTCAGAATTCCATATTTGTCATCATCTTGCGATGCACTTGGTTAATCGTTCATTGTGTGACAACTTCTTCCCTATATTGCATGCAATGATCAATCATACCACACAACATGCTTAACAAAGTTTCATCCTTCATTAAATATAGACAACTCTTTAAGAAAATTTTCAAAGTACTTACCTTCTAAACTTTCCTTTTTGTATCTGTGTGGTCATATACTAGAGGCATGTCATACATAGGCAACCTCTCATACAAAGGTGGTGCGGTCAAAGTAAATGTTATCCATTCTACTCTCATCAATTCTTTCCTCTCTTCCTTGTACATGTCCCTCTCCTTGCTAGGGAAACAAGGAAGGAGGCTCTGTTGCATTCCTTACCCATTTCTCAGTCCGCTTTATTTTCTCTGTCGCATCAACTCCTATTCTCGCTCCACTGTGTGTAATTGCTACTACCCTAAGTCGTTCATTGCACTCCTTTACAACTATTATCTTCACATTTGGGTTCCTATTTTCTTGCTACTTTGTGATCAATTGTGGACAATCTTCTGTGACATGGTCTAATTAGCTACAGTAAGTGCATTTCATGCAAGGATTCAAATAGTCTCATGCCAAATTTCCAGTATGATTATAGTTATAACATATAATTGGGCCCCTTCCCCTTCCAAATCCTCCTCTTACGCAACCTATGAATACAACTCTTCCTCCTTAATTGTAACCTCTCAGAGTATTGTAGTGTGGTACCCCTCCTTCTAGTCCTTCTTCCCCTTGGAACCTGTATGAATCTATTGTGTGCTCTCTCATCAAATCAAATGTGTGACATTCCTTTTCACCATGTCCGATAGACTTATAAAAATTACAAAACAAGCTTCTAGAAATTCTTTGGTACTTCTACATCAATGAGAAATCAATAGGATGATGACCCATCATTTTACATATATTGCACCATACTCCTAAAGGGTTTGGAGATCCTGTAGCCAAATAATGATGAAACGTTGGAACTCACTCTTATGATGACCTTTTGTTCTTCATGTAACACACCATAATTCCTCGCCATTTTCATTTCCCTTCACAAGCTACTGCAACTGAATATTCAGTGTCGCTAACTGTGACTAAACTTGAGCCATCCCTGTGTCATTCTCTCCTATAGGGGATGCTTCCAATTTCATAGTTATTTCTGGGGCTTTTGACTGTATCGTAATCTTCTACTAGATCAAAGGGAATCGTATATGTGACAACAATCCTACAATAAACCACTCCCTATGCTTCTCATCTAGGGTCTGGAAATCCAACTGATCCTTTAAGATCTTGAATCTATGATCAAAATCCCATACCAACTCATTTGAAAATTGATTTATCTATTTCAACTCTGTAATATACTACGAATCAGACTTCAGCTTCTGGAAATATTTCAACAAATCTTGCCTAATGTCTGCTAAAGTTCTATTTTGTCACATAGGCGTAGTAGACCAATACTTCATATACCATAGTAATGCACATTCTCTGAACATCATTTCCAACTACACAATCTTTGCATAATCATCCTGGACATTCTTCACTGTCCATATCACTTTAGAAACAAACAAATGTTTTTCTGGATCCTCTAAACCTGCTCCATCAAAGACATACATCCTCAAAGTGGGATCTACTCTCTCCATCATGCTCTGCATAGTATTCATCCCTGGTGACGCTATATGATTATGACTTGGCGTACTACTTCCACTATTCTAACTACCTTTATTACTATCTTTACTTCCCTTACTAACTACAAGTGACATAATTTCAAATCTTACCTTAGGTCTTAGTGAAACATACGAGGTTGTGGGTTCGACGTAGACTTTGGACTATGTGGGATATTCTTCTACTGGATTGATTTGACAATCCTTTTCCTTTTCCTACTCTTCTATGCGTAGTATTCATTCTATCTCGAGTATTACACCAGTGTCTCTTTCCTCAATCTCACTATGTTTCCCTTCTCTCTCAGCCACAATCGTATTTCTACTATGTCTAAATATTTTACCACTACGCAATAATCCAATATCTTCGTCCTTTTCACATCATTCTCTCAGAATCATCATCCCATCTATTCCTCATTCCTTCTTTTCTGCATCCCTACTTTTCATACACTTAGACCATTCCCTAGTCAACCCCTAGTCCCCCTATGTGCACAAAGGTTCTTAACTACTAGGGAAATCAGATTCCATCTTCATAACTCCCTTATCACAAAGCATCATCTTAATCCAAGTAGGTAATGATTTCAAATATCTTTCGTGCGTACCCTTAAAGAATTCTCTTTTAGAAACACTATATTACTGGGTACAATCAACAAAAACCTTAGTAATGTAACCCCCTACTATACTATCCATCCAGAAATCAACTGCGTGTGATATCTTATTGCTTATGGTATTCACTTGCTGAATCAACTCAAGGGTCCACCTCCTCGGAACCATAGTGCAACAATTTCCATTCTTTTATGCTAATCTCTATATCCACTCAGAAAAAACATTCAGGAAATCAACAGAGAAAATGTTATGTAAATATGTGAATACATATCTCTGCAATCATTGTTTTGAACTGATCTGTGGGTTCTTATTCTGAATTATGACAAACTCATTCTTTCTTTCCTCTATCCACTATTTGATCTCTTCCTTAGTCAGCCTCCACATTCCCCTCAGTTGCAAATCTTGGTTCCGAAAATGGAACCATTTGTTGGCATGTAGTGGGAAAACTTGGGGTTCAAAATTAATTCACCAAAAAAATCCTAAAGATAGCGTCCCTTCCGGCATCACCCATAAGAAGGTGGACTTTCAATTGAGGTATCTATTGGGACTACAAGAACCACTTTTCCACATTCATGAAGGGATGTGAGGCATTCATTGTTACCAGTCTACTTAAAATTCATTCATTATATCATATAACATATGTGTAGAACCATCATATATCATATTCATACTAACCATCCATTCATTATGTGGGAAAAATAATCAAAGAAATAAACAAACACATCACAACATACACAAAGACACCATATTTAACATGGTTCACCCCAAACTGGGCTACGTCCACAACAAAATGCTTCTTATATTATTATTCAACATCATTCCTTCCAAAAGGTGCGCACTACGCTTATACATGATAATCTAGTTCCACCCAATATTCCCTTACCATTCACGCATACAATGCACAGTTAGCTCAAAAATCACTCATCCATACCATACTCTCCAAAAAACTATTTTTTAACCAAAATCCATACATATTTATGCATTTACATTAGGGATTAGCCCGTTACAAAATGGACCTAAATGTATAACTACTTCTAACTAACATCCTCCTTTCGTGCATGCTACTCCTAAAAATACGCTAACTATCTTCCTTTCTTCTGTGTGAACTGCTCTTTAGTTGACTTGTCACATGGATTTCTCCTGCGAGATTCCCAAAACTAGTCCCAAAATGTCCTGCTCCAAAAACCACCTACCTCTATAACTTTTTCATTAGGCCATTGTGACCATTGTTTATCTTGATCTTTATCTCCAGATTGAATAATATGCTCATATGGAATCACCAAATGTTGTACCATTTCTTGTGGAATATATTCTTGATGTTAATTATCATGAGCCCTTCAAAATTGGATCCTGATTGTAGGCATGTTGATGCTGAAAGGAAATCCAATACTTGTTTCCCTTGAATCCTTCTAAACAGGAAATATATATGCACTTGATTTATTTGTTGTCAATCTTCTCCCTTTTCACATTAGGAACATGTATTTATGCTTTAGACTCAAAAAGCCTAAGATATGTGACATAGGTATTTATTCCACTCCAAGCCTCCTTTGATGTCTTCTCACCCAAAACTGAACTTGGTGATCTATTATTCAAATAATTGGTTATAGAAATTGTTGTGTCCCAAAACGTTTTGATTGACCAAACATATATGCTTATGCTTCTCCCTTTCTCCATCAAGCTATGATTCAACTTCTCAATAACACCATTTTATCAAGGTTGGATGGATTAATATTTCTCCTTACAATTTCTAGGGGTTAATAATATGTGCCTTGAACTCCTTGGAAAAATACTCACCACCATTGTCACCCCTCAAAGCCATTACTTTCTTCTCCACTTTGGCTTTCAACCAAGGAAATAAAGATGTTAAAATTTTCAAGAGTGTCACTTTTATTCTTCATGAAGTAAACATGTGACTTCCTTGAGAAGTTATTAATGAAAGTGATAAAGTAATGAGTTCCCCTAATGGAAATGACACCCATAGGCCCACAAATATTTCAATTCACCAACACAAACACCTCCTTAACTTTTTAGTCTCTTAAGGAATATTGAACCCTATTTAGTTCTATGAACACACTAGTCTCACAAAACTCAAAAGGGTCATTTATACCTTTAATTTTGTTGACAATATTCTTGGTGCAAAACTCTCATAGGTTATTTCACTGATATGCCCCATAAAGTGATGCCATAACATCATGTTTGATGCATTTTATGATCCTACCAATTTGATATTCTTTGTTAATGTTGCATTTCCACTTCCCATGACTTGATGCTCCTAGTGATTTGCATGGGGTGTTCACTAAGTGAACCTATGACATAGCACCTTCATTTGTGTGATATTCAAGAATACCCCTAATTTCACTAGATATTGATAAATACCTCCGAAATCGTTTCATTGAACCCCCCTCCCAATGCATCTTTCCAATAAAAGAAATCCCTATTTTTACTAGAAAATCCTTTTTATTTCCCCCAATACCTATAATCCCCTTGATACCCCACATCTCCCCCCCCCCCTCCAAATACCTACAATATATTGACTTTATTTTTCATAATTTAAAATCCCCATTTATGAATGAACGTGATAAGCTATTGGTCAACAAGGTAAAACCCCCATGGTGATCTAATCAGAGATACTTTTAAGAATGGAAATATATCTCAAAATATAGAAACCTCGATGAATCTTACTAGTCCTTAATATGCAAACTATAAAATGTGTGGTGATATTTTTGTAAAATTATTCAAATTTATAAGGATTTTATATGGTTTCTTTAAAATTCAGGTTATTTTTAAGTTAAAATAATTTTATTCTATAGAATTTGGGCGAATTATTTTTAGAAAAAATGGAAATTGATAAATCTTATTTTGAGAAAAAGAACAGAAAATTAGCCCATGGGTGAAATGTAGCCCCTAGAATTTTCCCTGGATTTGATCTTCTTTGTTAATTCTCCATTGTTACTTCCTATGAATTGATTATTCATATCCAACTTATATAATGTTCCAAGCCACATTCCTTTGGCTAAAACAATAGTGCCTCAAAACAATCTTCAACCTATTTTGTGAAGATTGTATCAATATTTGCATCATGCATTCGATCGAATGAGAGAAAGTTGTGTGCCAACCATGGTGCATGCCACACATTAGGTATCTTCTCTACCATTCCATTTTTATACTTTATATTTACATTTCCACATCCAATAATTTCATAATTGAAATTCTATTGAAGAAAGCTCCAACCTCCATGAAATTCTTAATAATCCACAAACTACTTCCTATGATGAGTCATATGGAAGGAAGCTCATGAACCAACCAATGGATCCTACTCATGGATGTCGATTGATGATCTTGTAGACAAGAGATACAAATTTCTCTTACATATAGAATTCCTAACAACATAATTAACCATGTTTTATTCTTTCTTCTTTAATGGTGCAACTTTAAATTTTCTCTTGTGTCCTTTTTTATGACACCTACCATGGACCAAATCTTATCTCTTATGATCTTGACTAGTAGATCTTCCTCTAAATCTAGATTTCTTTCCACTCCTTAGATTAACCCCTGGTCACTAAAGCTTTGCAATCAAGGTTCATTTAAGTAGTTCTCTTCATCTCTTCGTATAGCAACTAGTCTGTATTCAACATGCTTGCATCAAAAAAAGTGAGTACATTTTACAATTTTATTAAAGAAATTGTAACATTTATTTCATTTTATTTCATTTATTCTAAAGTATGTTAATTGGATATACTATTTTTTTATAAATTTTTATATACGTAAAAATAACATTATAGTAATGAAATCACATCAAGTATTGAGATAAGAAAAAATTAAAGTAATTTTTGTTAAAACACATCAACATAGATCTATTTTAAGTATCGAGAGATTTGCATCTCGTGTTTTTTTTTTTTTTTTTTATCGAGATCTTAATACATTTGAAGTTAAAATGCATTTGTGTTGGTTATACTCTTATTGTATTGAGAGAAACGAGATTCATTTTAGGGCCCAATATTAAAGAGATTGTAGAATTCATCTCATGTAACAGTTTGTCCTGTTTGCTTTTCCCAGCATAGGTTGACAAAATATAATATTTTATTGGAATTGAGATGTATTTTACAACCCAATATTAAAGAGATTGTAACATTCCTCCCTTGTAACCATCTGTCCCATTTATTTTTCCCAACATAAATTCACTGAATGTAATATTTTATACACACACACAGAGAGATCAAATCTTATCAACCATTGGATGAAGAGGAATCTAAAGAAATTTTTGCTAAAAGGAATATTTCAAGCATTTCTCTCTCTCTAAGAATATTAGCATAAACCCATCTTAATTTAGGATCTTTTAAGTATTGAGAAATTTGTATCTCATTGTTTTTGGATCATTCTTGGTACTTAATAAAACAAAATTTAATATGGATCTAAATGACTAATAGATCAAATGAAAAACACATAAAATTCAAAAAGGTTGAACATTTTTGTAAGAGTAATCTATATCCTAAGAATGACTTCATGGAATTCTTATACTTAAGGTTAAGGTTAGTGTTTTGACTGAATACAAGTAACAATGGTACATCCAAGATGTAGAATGAATATGGTATAAAAAATGTCAAAATATGAAAATGATGTTCATTTTGGAAAACAATATAGATACTTATGGATATTGAACAAAATGTTCATATTTCTTACTAAAATAGCTTCTATAATAAATCAAGGTGTTTAGAATTTACACACAAAGGACATTTTAGTGTTATAGATTAGTTATAGCTTTGAAATGTGGTGTTTTTTATCCAAAACATTTAAAGAATTTATTTATGTTATAAAACACTTCAGATGTGGTGTGACCATCTAAAACATTTAAAATGTTTTTTGGTATCCATATTTGATGTATTTTCTTAACAACTTCTAACAAATTCAATGATTGATCACTCTTAAAATACAACTTCTAACAAATTCAATGGATTAATCTCTTCTAAAATAAAAATCATTTGGGTGTTTCAAGGTAGCTAGGTCTAGGAGTTTGGATTTCTTGTTCAAAAGTTCTAGGATTTTAGTTTTTTTTAGAACATTAGGGGCCTTTAGATATAATGTTGTCGTCTAAACATTGAAATTACTATTAAGCATTATAAAAAAACTCAGTTCTTATAGATTCAATGTTATTCAAGTTTGATTACTAAAATACTTACATCCCACATTCCTCATGTTGGCATTTTTTTGTTTAAGAAAACACCAACATGATAACCACAACACTTAGCTTACCTATATTTAAGATCTCTATTAAAAATCTTCCAACAAATTCAAGGGTTTGATCACTAAAAAACTTGAATAGTGGTGATTCATACACAATTGGTCATGGATATGATAAGTGTGAAGGTGTTTATGAATATATAAAAAAATCATGGTTTTTAGGGATTGGGAAATATATGTAAATTTATTATGTATTTGGGACAATGAACGGTAGAAAAGTTTAGTCTAAAATAACCATTCAAATTAAGTTGAATTTAATTTAAAATTGATTTTCCTTTTAACTGTTTAATATTTTGAATAAAATTGTTGTGGTGTCAATTAGGGATTTTTTTTGGAAAAGTAGTTTTATTTCTATTCATTTGAATCAAAGGAAACTTTCCAATACATATAGTGAAACAAGGCTCGAAGCCATTACAACAATTATACTCAATATGATCTTAACATGTCATTTATGGGAATTGAACCTGGGTGGGGAGGATAACAATCATTCCTCACAACCATCCAAGCTATACCCCAATTAACCATTTCGAGAGTTTATTGTCACGTTAGTTTCATAAACAAATATAAGTAGAATGTTATATCCATTTTCTAAATTAATTTGACATCACACAATCAAATATCGCATCACAAATTGTGATGAGAATCAAAGGTCAAAATAACATCGTTGGCAATGTTGGATTTAGAAATGGTTGTATATCAATTTTATTATCACTTGGAATTATAAAGTATGGATAAATTGAAATCTTAAACTATCTTTTTTCATGTACAATTAATAGATCACATGTAATTTACTAATGTCTTGGTGGACATCCAATGTTAGTTATTAAGATAGTTTCAATTTAATGATATTAAAGTTAAATATTTTTTGAGTTATTTATTAGATATTATTGATACATTTTTTTTGTTAGCATGTCTATTATCTGCCAGATTAGCATGTAGTCTAAGAAACTATGACCCAGAGAAATTTTAGTCGTCAAAATAACCCAAGGATCGCACCTCACCTAGGCCACACTAACCCTTAACATGGCTAGATTTTGTTTTGGCTAGAGTTTCAAACCTTGACTTCCTTAGAGAATGAAACCATCGAAATCCAATCACACTAGCGAAACTTGACTTAATAACAACTATATTAAATTCCAATTAATTTTAATTATTTTCCATTACCATAATATCAATTAACGTGACAAAAATACCTTAAAAAGAAAATTAAACCAAAACTGTAAATGAAATATGAACAACTATCACCATCTATACATTGTCATTTAGTTTTAAATCATTTGAATTTTCTAATATACCCAAAATCAATTTCAATTATTTAAATTTATTATTATAAATTAAATTATAATTAAAAATTATGAAAAAATTAAATAAATTATCAAATATATAAATCTCATTAAATTAAAAATAATAAAAATAAAAAATATCATAATTAACTCTCTAATATATGTTTATTATGTTTATCAAGCTATACACCATTTTCTATCACATTATTGTATGAAACAAAATCACATAATTTCAATGTAAATATCTATAAATGACCAAACTTATCATCATTACAAGTTTCCTAATATTTTTTTATCATAAATATCTTTTTATAACCATAAACATATTCTAAGTGCTAGCCTCTATATATGGAATCTTACCTAGAATATTATAAAGAACAATTTCAAGATGTTAATTCTCATGCCATGAAATCTGTAAGTTGACATATTTTAAAAAGTTAATTTCCATGCCATGAAATTGAAATTACTTTTAGAGGAATAACAAGACTTACACTAGTCCTCGTTATGGAAAATAGGGGAAAATAAGGCATCGAAATAATGGAAAATAAAGGTAAAAACTATTGAGCAAAGGTAAAAACTATTGAATTGAGAATATCCTTAACTATCCCAGTAAGTATATGACTATGTATATGACTAGCAAGAAATAGATTGATTGGAAATTTGTAATTCCTCGCTACCATGAGTGGTGTGTCTGACTACCAATATATAATATATAAGGAACCAGAGCTTGCCTTCTTATCGTATCTTTGGTTGGGATAGATTCATTTACATTCAAGGAGAATTGACCACCATATTGCTCTTCCTGAATTTCTCTGCTTGAAAGGATCGATTTGTTACTAAAATCTTCCTACTGAGGTTGGAAAGGGTCAATAAGGCCAAGGGATATGTTATTTTTCTCAATCTCTCCATAATTATGTCAAATTCTACTTTCTTTTACCAGTAGCAGATCCATTATTCATTGGAGACACCCAATCTGTTGATTGAGTAGAAGAAGAACTAGTCTCACTAGCAATAGTGCTTGTTGCAGAGGCAAGTGTTTGAGAATAATATATTGATGATATATATATATTATGTAACTATCATAAAACATAAATATGTGATGGCATGAGTGGGTGCGATGCTCTTTGTCCCTATAGGAATTGTAGAGTCATCCTTCTCTTGGAATGTAGGCTAAGTCATCAATAATCAAGATGAGGCCTATGCCCTCCTTCAAGGGATCTCTATAGACAAAACTCATAACATTCAAAGGATTTTTATATTGACTGACTCCAAAATGGTGTTTTTTGTCCCTAGAGGAATTGTAGAGTTATCCTTCTCTTGTAATGTAGGCCAATTTGTAACGACCCTCCTCATTACGACAACAACTCTAACAATAGGTGCACACGTGTATATATGAAATAGACACACTGGACTCTACGAAACCACCCGACGACTAACAAGCCGCAACCACGATGAACACCACAAGAAGACACAAGACGCTCAACAATAACAACAAGCGTTAAAGATCATAGATATAAGGCGCACCACAAACACTTAACGACGTACTGGGTTATGCACAGTACGAGCACAGAAGGAAGAATCCTTAGGAGTGGGTTTTACTATTTCTGCACAGGAAAGCAGGGTGTTCAATCTTAGTTCTCTGCTCCAGAGAGAGATAAGGTCAGATAGGCTCCTGGCCAACTGCTCAGGCATAAACTAGTAATATCCATCAGGCATGTCGCAAGAGTGGAACCCTTCCTTCAAAGGGCCCGAGACTCTTGATACGACACTGGATTATTTACACGAAAATCACACACAGACATAACTCCTAAGGCTACGTAGGGGTGTCCACCTCCCGCTCGACATAAGCCGACCAACACATAAAGTTTTACGACCCAGCACAATCTTAATTTAACAAGGGACTACCAGCTATATGAGTCTTAAAGTCATTCCTTTGCGCAACTCTAATCATAAATCATCATCAATCTACCCCCTAAAACACATTCAAGGGACCCCTATAGTACAAGACTGAAGCTTTGACTGGTTTACATCTAACGAGATAAAAAGGTCATCAATTGTAATCATAAATATAATGAATGGTTGTAAATGTGTTTTAACGCAATAAGCAACAATTTATCTTTCACCACAGCTCAATAATTAACAAATTATCCTGAAATCATTTGATGCCATCAAGCAAACTTACATTATCAATCATCCCATGAGGGTTAGCATCATTACCTTGGTAATATAAAGACTTCGCAATTCCTAACTAAATTCATGGTAAACTACAATGACTTCACCCTAGCGCTAGCATCATTACATTATGATATAAGGACTTCTCAAGTTAACCATCTAAGTTGCAAGGACATTACACTAATGATCAAGCCTTTAACATTCCGATATGTTGCATTAGATTTCACTATCAATTCCTCACATGATAAATCGCATATTCCAACATAAGACAATTTATTAATTAGCATTTCCTTAACTAATAATTCCATTTATTAGATTTCTTTGAAATCAATGACAATAATTCCAACATTACAGTTGAGTCAAAATTTGAAATCAGTTTCCAGATTTAACATTAAACAAACACATTTTTGAAAATTTAAAGATAGAGGAAAAATAATTTAAAACATGGTATTTTATGTGTTGCTAATTGAAATCTATATTCCACCCTAAACATTTCTTGAAATACCACAAAGTGTTTAAGCTAGCATTAAACTTTGTTTTACAAAACATTTTTTTAACAACATTTAAATATCATTAAACTATGTTTGTAACATATTGTTTAAATATAGTTAAATGTCAGTAATCTATAATTAAAAATAATTCAAAATGTTGTTAAATATGCCTTCAAGTAAAATATTAAAATATCACCTAATATAGTTCATGTAGTGATGTTAGATGCCTAGAAATAACATTTTCCAAAATGTTTAAACTAGGTGTTAGTGACTTAATTTACAGTAACATAAAAATACAAATAAAATCATGAAAAATATGTTTAACGTGTTAGATTATAAATATGTTAGATCTGAAGATATATGTCACAGTATATAAAACATCAAATACTTTAATACAGAGTACATATTGATGAGCCAACATGGTAATGTAACTAATATAAAAATAAGCGATGTAACCCCCCCCCTTTTTATGAACGGTTTGAGCTACATTCCAATTGTATCAAGACATATCCAGTAGTTGGGATATATACAGTAGTTGAGATATATATCGTTATATTTAAGGTAGGTTAGATTTAAAGGCAGATTAGATTTAAAGGCATGTATACTCCAGTACATAAAACATCAATACAGAGTACCTATTGTTTAGACAACACTATCACGTAAGCTAATATAAAAATAAAGATAAAGACACTGGGAAAGATTTCTAGAAGTTCTCTAATAACCCTTTTCACCCACATAAGTCAGTTTATACACTGTAGGTATATAGTCATCAGAATTAATCACTTGGTGGTGTAGCATGAATATGACTTATCAGAAATAGACAACTAGAAGCATTAATATGAAATATCAGTCAGACAACTAAAATAAAAAGAGGAAATTAACATGAGGGAATGTAGGACAATATTTTCTCCCGAAATGAAGGATTATGTTAACGCTGAGTGGCGGTCATCCCAGTCAAATGATATCTGAATTACCCAACCCAAATAGGTTCCACATCTGAATATAGTGAGCAGAAATATGAATATGAATAAAGAATAAATGTTTATGAAATTATTGAGATCTAGCTCAGCTGGCTAATTCTTGGAGTCCATTCTAAAGGAAAACGACAGTGAATGCAAACGGAAGGGAACGCAGTGAAGGAAAAACAACAGTGAAGGCAAAATGGAAGTGAACACAATGAAGGCAATGCCCAAGGATCTAATCCACCCACAGTCAATCAAATGCCCCCATCACTGTAAAAACGCCCCAGAAATTTTAACATGCCCCCATTAACTGGAAAACGCCCACCATAACCTCAGACGTCCCCCATTAATATTAAAAATTCCCGCTGAATATAAAAACGCCCCATAAATTTTATACAGTACCCATAAACCTAAAATGAAATTACCAGAACCCTAAGTCTGTACCAAACACAAAAAAAAATGAAATGATTTTTTAAAACGAAATGGTTGTACTTTCATAGCCATATTAACACAACCCCAGTCAGCTATGAACGCCCCCCAACCAAATGTGAAACGCCCATGGTAGAAGGAAAAACGATTTTGGGTTGTATGGTAAAAAGACAGTGAATGCAAACTCCCCAGAAGATTTATACGCCCAAGGACCTAAGTACAATAACCATAAACCCCAAGCAAAATTGCCAAAACCCTAAAACGGTTCCAAAACGAAGAACCATAAACTACCCTGCTAACATTCTTACAACATAAAAAAAAGGGGTCGATTCCTGAGGTTCATTGCAACCAATCTAAACTAATCTTTATCACAAAACTTAAGCATCCATCCAAAATAAAAACACATCCATCTAAATTTTCAGACGCAAACACAGACTAGCATTCATCCAAAATAAAACATACCTTGGCCTGTTCGCCCGCTCCGGATGGCGTCCGCGTGCTCCTTGATGCTCCCGCTTGTCGACCGTAGAGGACTCACCGGTACCTCCCAGCCAAATGCTAGGGGTACTCTGCTTCCCCCTTAGCCCCCCGAACCGCAAAGGGGCCACACACAATCCAGATAGTAGCCTAGTTTCCCAGCTCACCTCCAAGGCTAAGCTACCACTCTAACACAGCTGAGAAAATCCCCAACTCCTCACAAGCAATCCGTCCAATTTCAAATTTTGGCAGCATAACAATACCTCATAGCAGATCCCCTTCTTTCTCCCCATCCCCTTTCTTTTATCCTCTTTTTTTGACCTAAATCACATTTTGTTTTAGGTTTTCCTCAAAAACCCTAAATCATATTTCTTTTAAGTTCCCCCCCCCTTTATTATTTTTTTTTTTGAAAACTCAAAAAGGTCAATGCACTAAGCATCTTTTCATTATATTTTTAAATTCATATACATATATATATAT
>ML789182.1:163605-201187 GCA_009831015.1 Picea engelmannii
CACTTAACCTATTTTCCTTATTTTTAGGGTTAACCACTTTCCATAAATATTCCTTCTTGATTTTGTCACCTTACTTTATCATTTATTGATTTTGTCACTTCTCTTGATTATTTAAATAATCCACCTTGAATAAATAATATTAAACCATTTCTAGGTCAGTTAACCTATTTTCCTTATTTTTAGGGTTAACCACTTTCCATAAATATTCCTTCTTGATTTGTCACCTTATTTTATCATTTCTTCTTTTAGGTCACTTTGACTTCTTTGACTTTGGGGTCTTCAAGCCTTCATGTGAGGGTCCTTCATCTTCGTAAGGCCATAACTCTCAAACCAGGATGAGTTATGTGACATTCCACATACCACCAAAAATGGCATGACAAGCACTATCCATCGAGGATAGTTTCACCAACAATTTTTTTGATCTTCATCTCGTTATTCCTCATACAAGCATGGGTCCTCCAACCATTCTTCTAGGATAACTCAATCCGTAAAGCGTCTTCCCGTGAGGGATTTCACCATAAGGGGACCACTTTGGAGTTCATCCATTTGTACACCTTATCAATCATGATAATACAATAATGGGTCATCTATACATTTTTCCAGCAATGCATCATATACCAATGGAACCACATCGATCCGTCTTCATCATATATCAATGAAAACTCATTGATCCATCTTCATCTATGCATTCTCATCAAGGACAATACATATTATATTACATCAATTATCAATCAATCAATCCTTTGACATCAATAAATCACTTGACATCAATCAATGACATCAATCAATCAAACCATTAGCATCAATGACAACATGATCCAACATTTACAACCTGTGACCATAGGTGTGCCAACTAGTGTACAATATCCCATTATGAATTTCTTCAACATTTCCTTGTTTTACTTTGTTTGTGAAATCAATATGCCTTTTTCATATTGAGAAATTTGTAATCCAAGAAAGAATGACAATTAACCAAGCATAGACATCTCAAATTCCTTTTGCATTTGTATTTCAAACTCTTGATACATTTCATTCATACTTCCTCCACAAATAATGTCATCTGCATAAACCACAATAATCAACTGATTTTTTTCTACTATATTGATGTAGAGATCATTGTTATCGATTCCTCTTTTGAAGCCTTATTGTTGTAGATATTTATCAAGTCTTGAATACCAGGCTTTGGACACTTGTTTTATCCCATAAAGTGATTTATTCAATTTGCACACATGATCCTTATTTTATGATAATAAGAATCCTTTTGGATTTTCAATGTATAATTATTACTCTAAATTTTCATTAAGAAAGATAGACTTGACATCCATTTGATAGATTTTGAAGTTCTTGAAACATGCAAATGCCAAAACAATTTGATAGCTTCTAGTATAACAACTAGGGAAAAGGTTTATTCAAGATAAATATCTTCAACTTGAGCAAAGACTTTACAAACCAATCTTTCATTATTTCATATTACTTTCCCATCTTCATTCAACTTGTTCCTAAAAACCCAATTGGTGACAATTACATTTTTATTTGTCAATCTGGGAACAATTTCCCATGCTTCATTCTTCTCAATTTGATTAAGCTCTTCCTCCATAACATCAATCCAATGCTTTTCTTTGTTGGCCTCTGTAAAATTCTTAGGATCTATTTTATATAGAAAGGAAAAATTTTCATATTTTGGTGCACTAGCTAGTCTTCTTCTAGTTTGAATGCTCATATCTTTATCACCAAGAATTATGTTTTCTAAATTATTATTTCAGAGAAATATAGATGATGTCTTTGTATCTTGTCATTATGTTTCTTATTCTTCATTTTCTTCTCCTTCTTCTTATTTTTCTTCTTTGTAGCATGGCTCATCTTCTTGAACATTTACTTGTGTTTTCACTTTTTGGTTCCCTAATTCATCAAATTTTACATTTTCACTCTCTATGATTTTCTATAATGTTGTGTTGTAACATTTGTAATCTTTTCTTCTTGATGAATAACCAAGAAATATACCTTCATCATATTTGGAGTCAAATTTTCCCAAATCCTCATCATCTTTGTTTGAAGTATTTAAATTTTGTTGGTATACCTTTCCATAATTCATAAGCTATTTTGTTGTTGTTGAATCTGATTTTCCCTTTATTCAAAATGTAACCTACGGTGTTGACTACTTCTCTCCAAAACCTGTATGACAACTTGAATTCATTCAAAATTGTTCTTGCCATCTCTTGTATAGTTAAAAATTTTTATTTCTACCACTCCATTATATTGTGGAGTTCTTGTAGCTGTGAAGTGTATGTTTATCCCATGAGTCTCACAAAATTATTCAAATTAATTTGAGATAAACTCACCTACTTTTTCTGATATCAAATAATTTATTTTGAAATCAATTTTGTTTTCAACCAAGTCTTTTAATTCTTTGTTGGAATATTCAACAATACAGAGAGAGTGGGGGTGCGGGGGGGTGAATCAGTTGTGAGCACTTTTTACCATTTTCAACCATAACATGTAAACATTAATTTATCAGTAATTTCATTCAATTATGATTGCACGTAACATGTCATAAAAATATAACCACAAACTAACAATACACAAGAGTTTTATGTGGAAACCAAAATAGGAGAAAACCACATAACACGTTTTAATATACATATTGAATATTACATCCAAAAGAGGCACAAACTTCCAAACTTCTCTAGCACCAACTAGAAGGAGGAACCAACCCCCTATTTACAGGCTCCCACCTAAAGGAATTTACAAATCCCTAAATTCTCCTGCACCAACTAGAAGGAGGAACCAACCCCCTAGTTTACAGGCTCCAACCTGATGTAAGCTATGGCTCCTTGGATTCTCCAACACCAACTGGAAGGAGGATCCAACCCCCTGATTTACAAGGTACAACCTGAAGGAATTTATGACTCCCTATATTATCCAACACCAAATGGAATGAGGATCCAACCCATTCATTTACAGAATCCAACCTAAATGAAGTTACAATTATTTTTGTTCTCTAGTTCCAACCAGAAGGATTCTCCAACTCCCTTTCCTTGCCCCTTCGTTCCTCTCTTAAATATAAATGGAGACTAAAACTGTCACTATTACTAGAACTGATAATAATGTATCATCATCAAAACCTGTCACTATTACTATCATTGATACAGAGACATCATCATCATCAAAACCAGATCCATCCCAGTAACCATACAAATATTATGCCAAGGTAAACAAGAATATCCCTCATATGAAAAACCCACATGCCTCAAGCATGTGTCATAACATCCAATATATGCCTCAAATAATATACCATAACCTCCAATATACGCCAACATCTCCTAGATATGCATTAAAACATGTACCAAAGGCCTCAGACATATGCCAAAATCACCAAGATATGCATCAAAGCATATGCAAAAAACCTTCCTCAAGCCATGTACCAAGGTATCCAATATGTACCACAATAATATGTATCCAATATAGGCATCAAATCATATGCCAACACCATGTGTCAAAGACCTAAAGCATGTGCGATAACCTTCAAGATACAAGCCTCAAAATATATAGAATAACATACCTTTTCATTATGTAAAACCCGATACATCAGACCTCAGACCATCAAACCTTCCTCAAGATTCAACATCAATACAATAGCATCATAAACAAACATTTCCTTAGCTTAACTGAACAAAACTATTCAACTTGTGAGGCCTTGTTTGACGAGTCTTGTGCAACATGTGGGGGCTTCATGGGATACCCTATACCTGACTCGTGGGGGTATGCTCAATTAGGGTTACCAGAAACCCTTCTCCAATCTACGGCTCCAAGAATTCGTTCTTCACACTCCTTTGCTACCTAAGATTCACTAAGAGATCACATATTTGCTTGATTTCTTGGCCGTAATGAGAGGCTCTTTGATGTATATTTATACCCTTCTAAGTAACACCTTTTTTGAATTTAGGTATGACCTGTAACTTCTTATTTTCAATAAATTTTCTCCTTTAATTAATTTTTGGGTCGACTTGTAACTTCTTGTTGCAACCATTTAGGGGTTTTTTAACCATACTTCGGGGATTCATATTTAAGAGGGTATACTTTATCAACTGTGAGGAACCACATGGCATAACACCTACCGTTGGAAACAAAATGACGAGGACCATCCATCTTTGAGATTTTTTAATGTAGTTATGATTTCCTTCATACTCTTTTTCTTCAATCAACTTCAGGCTTCATGACCTTACTTATGGGTTTTACTAACCATATTCTAAGGGTTTCTTGTAGTATTCTTCAAAGAGTCTTCCCGTGAGGTCCATGCTTAAAGCTATTCCATAAGGGGAGCTCTTTGAAGACTTCTTCAAATACACCCATTACTTATATAGGATTTTGAACTTCTTCTAAGTTTGACATCAATGACAACCATTTTTCAACATGCTTTGAACTTCTCAAAAGATCAGATTTTTATTTTAGGAACACAATCCATGTCATTCTAGAATAATCATCAATGAGCAACCTGAAGTAATTTTTTCCTTGTAGACTTTGTGTTCTTGTAGGCCCACAAAGATTTGTATGAATGAGTTCCAATGGCTTTGTTTTTTAGTACTCCTTTTATTTAAATCTTGTTCTTGTCTATTTTCCATGCTGACATTTGTTGCAGAGAGTGTTTCAAGGTTTAACAATCTTTCACATGTCTCTCACTACTTGTTTAGTGCTTACTTTTACCATATTATCAAGTTCATATGACCTATTCTTATATGCCATAGCCAAATTTCCTTTGTTTATTCCATATAACACTTTTATCCCTAGATCGCATTGAGGATATATACATTATTTGATGTTCTATATGCACTTTCCACTAATCCTCTTGAGCCATTCTTATTTATTTCATAGACTTGATAATTAAAAGCGATATTGTGTCCTCGGTCACACATTTGATTAGAACTAAGAATATTTTGATTTAGACAATCAACATACAAGACGTTTTTTTTTGTCTTTCCATTATTGTGACTTAGAGTATATTTTCCAGTTATCCTCGCAGTAGCATCGCTTCAAAATGTCACACTTGCCACATTAACTTCTTTCAAAGTGAAAATTTTTTTATTTTCACCTGCCATGTGGCTTGAGCATCTATTATCAACATACCTTTTGTTTTCTTTGTTTTGAGCATGAAGGGCAATTTGCACAAGCATAGATTCCTCCTTCTACATCTTTTGTTCTTTCCTTCTTTTCCAAAATCCTATGATTTATTTCTTTTGTTTGACAACTTTATCCACATATTTGTTTTTTCTAGGATTATCCACAAGGTCATTTCTACAAAAATGTACTTTGTGCCCATAGTTTTTTCATTTATAGCATACAACATTGTAATCAAATAAAAGGGAAAATGAATTATAGTCTATATTTTAGAATCCATAAGAATTTTGTCTTTCTTCCATACATGATTATTTCTTGTATGTGTTCTATAATCTATTTCTTTGTGACCAAAATTGTTACATCAAAAGCAAGAGCCAAGAAAAAAAATTCGGTACCAGTTCATGTGAGGTCGCCTTGGTGGGAAATATATTTTGAATATGTCCTTGTTGTCCTTAGGAGAAATTCGAACTTTCTATAGAACATTATTTTCTTTCTTCTTGTTGTCTTCATCACCAATGGAACTTTTGAGTACATCAACATAGATTTTATATTTTTCTTCATTTACTTTCTTTGATGGCCTTGCAGCTTCTCGATCCTCTTTGGTGGTCATATGACTCTTATTATAACCAAGACCAGTCTTAATAAATGGTGACCTTTGACAATTGATGATATGTTCTAAGGTTTTGGAACTCTTTTAAAACTTCAATCTTCTGTTCAATTGGGCAGTTGAATTTTCCAAATCCTTTCTTAAGGAAACAAGTTTAGCTTCTAGCTTCTCACAATTTTCTTCCTTTTCCTTCAACTAAATTCTCACCACTTCTTCTATCTTTGTTTCCTCTTATAATTGAAATTTTAGTCTTATGATAATACTTTATGATTTTTCAAGTCTTTGTGACATTTTGGCTTTTGAACCGTGATCCTCTTCTTCATATTTCTACAAATTTCCTCAGCTTATTTATTTCTCTTAAGGCACACATGAATTTTTTTTCAAGATCCACTTCTCCATTTGTTTCAAGTTTTTCCTCTTCTTTTCAATCAATCATTTCTTTGTCTTTGTCAATATTTATTTTGATTTCCATAAACATAGTTTCTTCTTTATCACTATCGACACTTATTTCACTGTTCTCTTCGGATGAGTCACTGACTCATTTTGAGTATAGTTTCTTCTTCTGATTATGATAGTTCTTCTTTTCATGCTTGTTTCGATTGTGGTTATTTTTTTGTTGATGATGTTTCCTCTTTAAGTTATAGTCTTCTTAATTATCACTACTTTCATTTTTCGCATATGAACACTTATAAACAAAATTTCCTACTTTCCCACAATTAAAGAATTTAAAAGGAAGCTTAACTTTGTATTTTCCAAATCCCCTTTTGAGTTTTCTCACAAAATTTTCTTCCTCTATGTTTGATTCATATCTAGAACAATCACTTTATTTGTGTTCTTTGTTCTTCATCGTATTTGAGGCTTTGAAATATGCTTCTTTCTTTGATGGTTTTTCCTTTTTAGTCCTCATTTCATATGCAGTGAGGATCCCATGCAATTCATCCATTGCTAGTTTCTAAAGATCCTTTATTTCCTCAATGGAGGAAAATTTGGCATCAAATATTAAGGGGAGTGACCTCAACACCTCAACACCTTTTTCACAATCATTGGTTCTACAACTATTTCACCAAGTCCTTTTATGGTGTTGAGAATTTTGTCCACACTCAGGAGATAGGATGCAAAATTTTCTTCATCTTTCTTCTTCTAACTCTCGAACTGTTTTCGAAACCTGTGAAAAAAAGGAACATCTTTCTCTCTTCTAGTTTATATAGTGTTCATCGAAAGTAAATGAAATTTTCATTATCTTGTATTTTTTATTAACTTAATAAATTCACTTAATTGAAAGAGTCAATAACACCACCAATGTTCATTTCACACCTCGAGTAAATAATAAACATTAAAAGTAACACTACTCTAAAAAGAACTATATGTTTTCTTTATAGAAAACACATTTTATTCTAAGTTTTAAGACCTTGGTTTAGGGTTGGATAGTTGATTCTCCAAGGACACATAATTGAACTAGGAACCGATTAAAAAGAGACAAATCCATTAGTAGCACTTGTCAGGAAATAACATCTAAGAAAAGTGTCAAACAATATGGTTGAATTGAGCAAGTAGAGAGATCATCCCCTCTCTGCTTGTATGGTCGGATATCATGTGTATAGAGGTATTTGATTGAAGTGGTAAGTCCTTAGGGTGATACCACTTTTATCTAGATCTTTGGGCTAAGGAATTAATCCTGTATTCCTTTCCCATACACATAGACTTGATTCACGATTGTCCCCTTTGACTACCAACTATGAAGTGGTAGACTTAATTTTCTTCCTACAGTATAACACGAGTGACTACAAGTGGGAAGTGCTTGTGGTCCCTAAGATAGTGTTAAAGACCTAAGATATGAATATAAAATCACACACAAGCTACAAAGGATGATATATAAAATCTCATTGATTATATATAAAAACCATTAAGGTAGGGAAACACCTTGCAATTGATCCTTTTATGGAAGGAATCCACTCATGTTCAATCGTATCTTAGAGGGGGAAATATACTATTGATCTAAGCTCCAAATATAATACTATTCCACACCATGCTTCATTACATTTCATATACTTCTTCATATAATACTATTTATCTTTTAAGAACATTCTAGAGAAGAAACATTCTCATAGGTAGAACCTTTTAGTAAGCATTCTCACATTTATTGATTTCACACTATTACATAGGTCTTATTTATTAAAAGTGGCTTCCATACATAGAAATATCTATTATTATTCCCATTGGGTACATCCCTAGGTACCCCATATTACCCCCCTAGATGCATTACATTCCACCCCCCTTACAAAAACATTGTTCTCAATGCTTGATGTGAGAAAGAACAACCATATGCATGGGTCCCATGGATGAGTGTGGAATATAATTTTGAAGTAGGCTAGACAACCAAGGCCCCATGTAAAAATTACTATCCATCATGTTGAAGTAGTCCAAGCTCCACCTTAAACCTGGGTCCCATGTATGAGTGTTGAATATGAAACCCAACTAATGACTCCTGAGCTCCATGAATCACCAATTAATATTCTCCAAATACCCACTAATGAAATGGGGATTAAAATAAATATAATCATGAAAAATATCATCCACATAGTTGTAAAGGGTCGAGGTTGAATCTGGAAGGAACCATACCATTGTAGAATATGCAAGATGAACACTAGTAGTCATAATAGGATCTTGATTTCCCTCAATGATGTTCTCTATATAAGGTGGAGTAGAGCCATCATATAAAAGATGAAAGTATTTGTCCTCTGAGAAATGACAACTATCCATATATCAATCATTACAATCATTCTCTAAATCATACCAGGAATATCTTTCTCAATTATATTCTTCCTTGATGCAAGGGTACATGGTCACAATATTACAGTTCTCCTAATATTTAGTGAGTGTCTCTTGGAGATCTTGCACAACTTTTAAGAACATTATCATATCTTCATTCTTCATTATTATGAGGGTTTGATAGTGAAATTGTTAAGATACTACAACACATGGCATATTGATTGGAAGCACCAAATATAATATATCAAATCAAACCCCTAAAAATACTCTATCCAATGGCACTAATCTGGAAGCAATCTAAGCACCCTATAAAAAGTTATGAGCTTTGCATCCTTGCGTCTATCAATAAAAACCTGAAAATTGATGATTTTCAATCAACAATATCTTGACCTCCCCAATTCTGATTGAGAAAATGTTTTTTTTGAAATTAGTTTTTCCCCCCATAGGAACTCATATCTATAATTGGTTTTGGAAAATTATGTACTAAATTCTACATAAGTTGATCGAAGTGTCGCAACCCCCTTTTTCTATCCTTTTAAAACCTGCAAAATGAAAAACAAATCCCCTTTTTTGGCCCAAACATTCTCTTACTTGATGCCCAAGAAAAAGCTTTGATACCAAATCTTAAGTGTCTCATATCTGAAAATAGAATCACACACAAGATACAAAGGATGATATAGAAAATATCCTTGATTATGTATAAAAACCTTAAGGCAGGGAAACATCTTACAATTGATTCTTTTATTGAAGGAATGCACACTTGTTCAATTTTCTCTTCAAGGAGGAAACCTCCTATTGATATAAGCTCCAAATAAAATATTCTTCCACACCATTCTTCATTACATTGCATATACTTCTTTATATAATACTATGTATCTCCTAAGAACATTCTAGTAGGTGGAACCTTCTAGTAAGCCTTATCACATTTATTACTTTCACACTATTACATAGGCCTTATTTATTAAAAGTGGCCACCATGCATAGAAAATATATTATTATTCCCATTGGGTACATCCCTAGGTACCCCATATTACCCCCCTAGATACACTACAAGCAGACACATAATATTTGTTTAACTCCTTAGATGGTGCCCATGTTCATGAGGGTACTTGGAACTTAGGTGATTGTTGTGTGAAGGTCATTGTGACTATCTCTCATGCCTTCGCTAGTTGGTCCTAGGCCTTGATAATCCTAGGTTAGTTTTCATAAGGCCCATTTGACAGTCCATTTCTTGTTTGTTGGAGCTTATAGACTTGTTGAGGCATGCTCCATGTTCAATTGTGTCTAGTTGGCCTTATTTTTTTTTCTTTGTTTTGAAACACTTCTATGATTACATTTTACCTTGAATATATTTAACATATGTTTTCCTACTAGATTTCTTTCTAGATCCAAGTATCTTCATGTGGGATGAACATCTTTAGTCGCATTGTTGATGAAGGAGCCTCCACTTGCGGTATGTCTTTATCTTGTTGCAGAGCCTTAGGTTCTCTAGATATTTTTTATTCAAACACCATATTAAAAACATTATATGGACATACTTTTAATCCCCATGGAATCATTGCTTCCTTTCCTTCTACATTAAGTGGAATGACTATTTCAATCAAAGTTGAAGTAGATGATTCTCCTTTAGACTATAATCTTTTGCTATGGTGTAGTTGGTTTTATGCACTGAATACAAATGTGTCTTCATTCTTTAAAGTCCTTTTCTTTCCTCGTCAAGGTAAATTGATTATCATATATAAATTGGAGTACTATACCCCTGATTCATGATCCAACATTGTTATGATTGTTCCATTCATGAACTATTCCAAGGGTTCTTTTGACAGTATTGGTTTTGGGATATTCAAAGATTCATATATCATGAGAATTTTTCCCTTACCTCCACCTTCCAGTTCTATTAACTCAACTCCTATATGTATTATTTTTTCAGCTACTTTTAAACCATAAGGTTTTTCCTCAACATCTATTTCTATTGTGGATCTTGTGCTTTAACACTTGATTCCATCTAAGATATTCATTTTCAATCAGGACCCTTGGGTAGTGCCTCATCCATTTGATATTAAGTCATACAAGTTGAGTATGCCATTCAGTGTGGTTGAGATTTCCTACCAAGCTATCTAATCAATATTTTTGGAACATGATAAGAAACTCCATCATTATATGGAATATGATCAGTTCACTTCACCCATCTAGGCCACCAACCCTCCTAGTTCATATGATTTATTAGATGTTGAAATTCCTTCAGATGAGTCTATCCTTGAAGCCACGATCAAGTATGAAATACCGTTGGAAGCTATGCATAATAAACCATTTTTAATCCTTGAATTGGACACATTAGAGGTTGGCACAAAAATCCTAGTTTCATATGGTGATATCGACCGGTACCAATGCCCCATCCTAACATGTGATGCATATGTGGAAGGGAATTTAGTGAACATATTGAATAATATTCCCATCATCATCTTAGTGAATCCATGTGTCATTGAAAACATATTGATTGGTGTAGATTTTTCTCCTTGACACGAAATAAAACATTATACTACCATTTTTATGGAGTTTCATGACATTTTTGCTTGGACCTATGAGGAGATGCCATGCATTGATCCTTGGATTTTTGAACATGAAATACAAATCCATGATTATGCTAAGCCTATTTGACATAATATATGACTTATAAATTCAAAGAAGTAAACTTCCACTAAGGAAAAGGTTGAAAATCGTCTTCATGTTGGTTTTATTTACCCAGTTCCATTGACTAAATGGGTTTCTAATCCTTCTTTGATTTCCAATAAACACAGTACCATTTGAGTCTATGTTGATTTTAGGTAACTTAATAGGCCTTTTAATAATGATAATTATCCTAATACATTCATATATCAAATAATCAATGAATGTACTGGTAGTGAAATAGTTTCCTTCATGGATGATTTCTCCAACTATAATCATATCCAGATAAAGAAGGAAGAACAACAACAAACTATGTTTATATTTCCTTGGGGTACTTTTTCCTATCATAAGATGTTGTTTGGTCTAAAAAATATTAGTGCCACATTATAGTAGGCCATGTCATATGTGTTTAAACATATTGTCAAAGCATATTTGGATGATTTAGCAGCTCGATCCCAAAGTCACGTTGATCACCCATATCATATTTACCATATGTCAGTACTATAACATTTGTTTGAATCCACATAAGTGCATATTTTATGTGATATCCAAGAGATTACTTGGTTTCATTGTGTCCAAGTTTTGGATCATGGTTGATCTATTCAAGTTTGAGGCAATAGTTTAGTTTCTTCCCCTATGTCATACTATGCAACTTCAAAGTTTTCAAGGGAATAAAAACTTTATGTGAAGATGTTACACACCTAAGTGTCACATTACTAAATTTCACACTCAAGTGTCATAAGTGTCACAAATTTCTCATTATCAAATGTCACACTTAAGTGTCACAAGTGTCACACTGATAAATGTCGCACTTAAGTGTCACATATGTTACATGCCTAAAGTATCACACTTTACCGAGTGTCGTACCTAAGTGCTTCAACTTTATCACCATGAGGAAGTGTATGTCATATTCTGTATCCACTTTGAAGAAGAAATGTATGAGTTGGAGGTTGAAATACTATCTTTTTCCTTGATATTTTGGCCTTGTTTGAGTTTCATTTCCCCCTACCCATAGACAAAGAGGGATGAACCTTGATCATCGCCCCCCAAGAGTGTCATAGGGAGTGATAATCCCTTGTTAGTTTCCCTATGCACAATTATGGGGGGGGAAATGAAGTAGTTGCAACCATCATGTCTTGATTTGTGAGGTTGTTTCTAGGATATTTGAGTTGGTTAAGGGATTGGCTCGAGCTACCTCATATTCAAGGAAAGGAAAATCTTGTTGGTTCAGGAAAATCCTCATTCGATCACATCCTCTCTTCAAAATTATCATATGGTTGTGATTCCTCAAATAATATATAATGGAATCCATTTTTGAGTGAAAAGGGAGAGAACTTAGAGCATCATACCTCTGATTTTGTGACATTCACACGGATGGAAAGGAGAGCTTAGAGGATTTTTTTCAACATCGAGATTGAGATTATAAGTGCTTCACTATTGATTTATTTCCATTAATATATAACTTGGCCTATATCATTTATGACTATGTGTTCACTATATGCATATATATTTTTGTATAATTCATCATAGATAGATATGTTTACTTAAAAGTATAGTGTAGAAGAAGAAGGTATTGTTTTTTTCTTTGCAAGAAATCTCTTGGAGCTTGGACACCAAGATCAAGGGTTGGAGTAGCAAGGAAAAATGATGTAAAAAAGGTGAGTCATATATCATTCTCTTCCCATTATGATCATTGATGTAGAGAGTAGATATGAGGGAAAAGTAGTCACCATTTGTTTCTCTCTGTCTTGGATCAAAAGGGTATTGATCTAAATGGGGTTCCACCTATCTACAGGGGAAATGTTTCCACAACAAAAATTGGGGACTCTACTAGGGAATCGTTCTCTTTGATCTTTCCTTAGTGTCTTCTATCCTTATGAATTTTTTATTCTTACTTTATCTTGTCGATTTAGATGATTTTTCTTTGATTTTTCCCCTTCCCTCATCATCATTGGGAAGTTCACTGAGTCAAACACCTGACCTTTTCTCAGATCTAGGAAATTTTTGTGTTTTTTCACCACTTTCAAGACTTTATCCCTCCCCTATAAGGGAATACAAGGCGATAATACCATTATTATAACTCTGTTGGCCCTTGACCAGGTTTTGAGGAAGCACTGGTCATGTTTGACCATTTTTGGGACTTCGACTCGTTGGTCGAAGATGAAGCACCCAGGCGAAGCAAAGATCAAGGGATCTCGCCCATTTTGTGGGATTTTTGGGATTTTAGGGTTTATGTAACGAGTATGGGATGTAGGCCCATGGGTTTACCCATGTTTAGGTTTCTTTCGTAATGTATAAATAAGTAGCTAAGTGATGTAAGAATTAGTTCTGATCGTCTTTGTGAAAGAACCTGTGAAGGTGGCTAAGTGTGAATAGTTGTGAATGCTTTGTGCATACTATATGTGAGACTTGCATAGATAAGTGAAAGTGGTTGTAGTTGGCTTTGTGCCTTGACCTAATCTAGGGAAGGAGGGTCTGGCGAGGTGTGCGCAGATATCCTGTCTCTTGTGAAGTTGGCTTTGTGGATTTGTACATAGGAGTAGAGGAATGTAATAAGCTTTAAGATCAATAAAGAAGACAAAGAGTTAGTGGAAGTAGCCCCACACTGGGGTGAACCACGTATATCCCGTGTTATTGTGATTTGTGCTATGTGTTCATGATGGTTATGTTTATATTTGATTAGTGTAATTTTCTGGATGTATGATAGGTAGATCCATTGATTCTTAGTGCTTGATATATGAATAAATGCTAGATATGATCTGATGCTATGTGTTGAATGTTTAGATGTGTTTAATATTGATTACTACCGTGTTGATCTACAATTAGGGTTAATCTACGATGTGAATAGGAATCATAACTGAATGCATACTATTGGCTAAGTTCTATGTTGAAGTGTGTAATCACAGATCTGTGTCCCAGCTAGGTTGTAGACACTTGAGTCCTACAAACCCCCCTACCTCTACCTCGGGTGAGACTTCATCTGCTTCATAGGTGTTTTCGAAAGGGCCGATAGTTAGGGTTTTGTTGGTGCATTGTTGAAGCATTGAACCCTGGGTCTACCCCTGTGCCAACAAATGGTTCCGTTTTCGGGACCTGAAATTGTGATTGCTTGGAGCTGACAAAAGAGAAACCTCTATGTGTAGATCTGTTGTTGTAGTGCGCAATATTCTACCTTACTTGTGAAACTTCGTGCTAAGAAAAAGAAGTCCGATCTGAAGAAAAGAGGTAAGATCTTAAATCTTTGTGGTTTGATAAAGGTAAGATAAATGAAAAGTATGGATCTTGGTATGTTTGACATATTTTGTCTTAGTCTGAAAAGTGGGACATAGCTAGAAGAAAGAAAATTTGATCTGAACAAATTTGATAGAAATGGTGAAAGATATGTTATTCCTATGCATAGAAATAATTTTTGCACTAAAAAGTGGATGTAGGAACCTATAATGAATGTTTGCAGATTGCAGGTCCATCATTATGATCCCAGTGTACAGTACAAAAAAGATTGGGGATCGTTTAAGAGAAAGATAGGATTGACATTGTGTTATAACTGCAGAAGATTGGGGCATCTTGCTAAGGAATGCCCTAGTACAGGTCCTATTTGTCTTTGTTGTAAATCTATTAATCATGAGGTTTTGGATTTCCCTTGAATAATTTCTAAAGTTGAAAAGATGAACCTGAGACAAGAAAACTATGAAGAAGGTCAAGAAATTAAGGATATTTTAGAAAACCAGAAAGAATCAGGGACTATGTTATTACAGCTGAAAGAAACACTAAATGATCATAGAGATATCAGTTTACCAGAGATCTTAAATGAAAAGTAGTGCATAGAAACAAGAATAGGAGAATTCGACATAGATTGTGTTCCAGATGAGGAAACACAGGTGAATATCATGCCAGAAAGAACTTGGGAAATTTTGGGAAATCCTGCTATGATTCCTTCATTTGGAAGGATAGGATTGTTTAAAGGAAAGATAATAAACTTATGTGGAAGAGTAACTAATGTACCTATGATTTCCCATGGAACATCGACCGAAGAAGAATTTGAAGTCATTAAATGTGTTGAGAACAATGCCCCTTTTTCACTTTGGTTAGGAAAGACTTGGATTGAGAAAGATCATATATGGAGGAAAATAGAGGAAGAAGCTACAAAACATAAAAAACAAGAATCAAGGGACTTCATAGCCAAGAAAATAGAGTGACTAGTACAAGAACAAGAGGACAACTCAAAGCAACTAAGGGCCAGATACTTAGCTGTCGAAGTTGACAGAATGTGGGAAGGCTTGAAAAACCTATCCATGTAGGATAGAAGAACACCTAGCCCAGAAGTAGAAAGCGAAGAGGTATTACATTTGAACCCTTTGAAAGACCCTCAATAGTTCAAAGTTACTACGCTAAGAGAAGATAGGAACAAGAATGGAAAGAGGAACCCTGTGACTTAGATAAAACAGAATAAGGCAAGAAAGCTTAGAAAGAAGAAAGAAAAGTTAGAAAGACTAGAGGAAGTTCCAGAGGAGACTTCGCAGAAGGCAGGCTTGCAGAACTTGAACCTCGCCTGGATAGCAGAACCATGTAGAATGACACTTCACCACAGTGAAGCTATATGACCGTTCGAGGCATCTTGACCGTTACAACAATGCTCTAGAATGACTATAAACACAATTATTGCCATAAATATTGACATCGGACCGTTGAGACCACGCCATAACGAATGGATTCGTATTGATTAAGGACATTCAACCCATTGAAGGAATCCATTACAACGTTGCTTATTTAATTTTTCGAATGCCACACCTGGACCACTTTTGCAAACTGAGATATTCAAGCTAGAAGAGAAGTGATTGCATACCACATTGTGTTGTCTAAGACGTCACCATCAATTCGATTACCTTGAGTGTCCATTCACCTACCCAAGCTATTTTATTATGAGTGTGTATGTTGGGAGACCTTAGTGGAGTCAAGAAACTTGTAGAAGAGATCTTGATCGAACTTATGGCTGAGAAAGTTATGTTTGTGGGTATAGATGCATCATTGAAGAGCGGTTTGAAAGAATCACCCTTGACTAAACATTGATCTGTGCCATCCTAAACCATAACAGAGAAGGGAAGCAAGCACCACAATGATCTGGAGAATGCAAAGCAGATCCTGTCGGTCTTGCCTGACTATATCCTGCCCTTGGATGGTGCGTTTAGTTGTGACAACATCCCGAGGGATTTCAAGTATACACTCATCATTGCGTACCTACCGAAAGGGATATACGTAGTAGGACCATAGTTGGGAGTGATCCCAACTTGTTGGGCCCCAACAACTCCCCTTATATTTTTACAAAATTTAAAGGGCCCCTATTAAAATCTTGATAATTATAATGAGCTACAGAATCAACCTTTTCAAATAGTTCCATTCCTTGGCTTGCTTTGAGACAAACTTAAGACATTCACTTTAGTATGAGTCATTTATTACAAGAGTATATGTCAAAATTTAAAAACGAGCATACAAATCTCAATTTAAACAAAAACGTTAATTTTTAATCAAATGTTTACTTTTGTTTAAATTATGATTATGTGTTTATTCTTTTGCTCATTAGAAAGATTGACTATTTTGAATAATGTGTTCAATACTTCATCAAATAATATCTTGGTTGGTTTCTCATTTTCATAAAATTATTTGGTGATATTAATTAATTAAATTATTTTTTCATTTTGCATCTCATAATAATAATAAAAAATAAAAAAGAATTATCTATGATTTGTTTGATTTTATTCTCTTCTCCATTAACTTGAAGCTTCTATAATTAAGATCATATTTGAAAGGAAAATATAAATAATGTTTGTTTATAAGTTATAGTTAGTTTAAATTCGTTTTTTATTTTTCTAGATTTTGTTTTATTCACAATTTTTAGGTTATTAATTTAGGTTTCTTTTTGTTTCACAGGTTTCTATTATAAAATATTTGATACGGATCTGATCATGGATTGATTTTATTATCCAAATACGTTCAATATGATTGATCCAAAAATAATTTTGGATTTCTACAAATAATTTTATGAGCAACAACTGATAAAATTTGGAAAGGCGTCAAGATCAGACACGATTTTGCAGGACTGATTGCAGCCAAACCATGAGGAATATGGAGAAACTATTGAAAACCCAGAACCAAAATGGACCCATTTACCTTCTGCATAGAGATTTTCCCAAACAAATGCACGATTTGAGAGATATTTGGGTCTCTTTTAGAGGCAAATTTCAGGTGGCGGAAATTAATAGTGATGCCCAGACTGTTCATTTATTTTATAAATATATGAGAAAGATCAGAGCCAAAAGGATCCAAGAATTGGAGAGGAGTATTTTAATCCTTTCTCTTTTGTATATTATTTCTTTTGTAAACATTTTATTTCTTTTCAAATGGAGTAATGGATGGTTGGAAGCTTTGGGAGAATGGACGAGCATTTTAAAGAAGAATATGGAATTCCAGGTTGCTTAATGACTTTTGTCTTGTAAGTAAAATGGTTTTATTTTCATATAATATCTTAATATTCTTTGAATAATTGATTATGCATTGATTTAAATGGATTTAGCATTTTTATCAATACATGGTTAATTATTATCATTTATGTATTAATTTTTCCAATCTTTAAGAGTTTATTATCTTAAAAGAATTATTCCAGGACTACAATATGGGCATGTGATTTTGAGAAAGAATATGGGAAAGTAATTCATCTTTGGCTTTAGACCTGTGTGATACTTATCCTATTTCATTCTTTCATTATTGTTATATTATGAAAATGTTATAACGGTTGATTTTAGCTTTAGCTTGTCAATCATATGGTGTTTTCATATTGTTAAATGTTATATGCTACCCATAATTTCTTATTCCATTTTTTATGTGTGATCAATCAATCATTTGATTATTATGGAATTTATTTCTAATGTTAAATGATGGATAATATCGATACCCAGAATTGAGTTTTCTTTCATTCTTAAATATTGATTATCTTAAGATCACGCAATTTTTAATTAGTTGTCTTCCTATTGTTATTAACTTACTCCAATATCAAATACTTCTTTGAACGTATTTTGGAAGTGCTAGTATTGTTCTGTTATAGGTTTCTCTTAACAGCAGTACATGCAGGAGCTCATACAACACAGAAAGATAAATACCAGTTTTGTCGATTAGCGACAGTTTATTATGTGTGTTATTTAGTTAAGTTTTTTATGAATGAAACAATGAATGTATGGTTCAGCTTTGAATATCCACATTTCATGTTTCATTAACTTTTTTGCAAGATTTTTTAAATTTATAAAAGAAAAACAATAAATATTTTTATGTGCTTTCTTTATCTTCTTCCTAGAAGCAATCATTTTTCACATCAATTTCATAAGTTTCGATTAAAACTTGCATCTTGTAAATCATGTAAATAAACGAGAATTGTATATCTTGTACTTAAATACAATTACTACAGTTACATTAGAGCATATGTACATATATATAGTGTTTAGTAATTGGTTAGTTATTTCTCTATTTTATTCATTTCTTTTGGGATTCTTAGATTGGCTAACGGAGCCATTAAACCCGTAAGAACGAGTTACACCAAACAGCTTGAGTTATTTAGACAACCCCGGACCGAACTTTCTCTTCCAGTTGACGGATGGTCAATTTTGCCCGTCAACACAACTCTAAAGATAATTGATTTCAACCTCGACGACATAAAGAATTATGTGATGCTTGCACCACATCCCTACCTGACGAAGATGACTGGGAAGAAGCCCAAGATAGTTCTCTGACCATAGATCAAGGATATTGCGAGATCAACGATATTGAACGTCATGAATATCCCCCACTTTGGAAGACATCAGGAGGTTAACGTGTGCATTAAAATCCTCCTGTCATGCTACCATGGTGGTTATCTTTGGTTGGATAGGTGCATCACTGTGGATCTGGAACTGATCCACCTGGTCACCGGATTAAGCATGCAGGGACTAGACCCTCAAAAATTCTACCCAGGGAAGATGTTAGATCACTCTTTGGTGCAACACATCAAGGAGGCATATCGATATGTGGAGAAAGGGAAGTGAGGCGACAAGGTAGCCTCCATCCAATATGGTGCAGTGTGCCTTTCTTGTCAGTTGATAACAATCAATCTCCTCATAAAGAAATTCCCTATGAAAGTAATAGGATTTGTACTCGACCTCTCAGGGAAATGTGTCGAAGGGATACAGATGAACTGGGTGAGCTACCTCATCAACGAGTTGGAGAAGGAATGTTGCAAAGCATAGGACCAAGGATATGATTTCCAATTTACTCGGTTGTTGATATTAATAGCATTTATCGCTTGGGAGATGCCAAAGGGAGTGACATTCTCGAAAGTTGATCCATCGGAAGCATTGGCCGCAAGGTTCACCACATTATGGTATACAAGTGACATCGTGAATCAATGGAAATCAAATGGGGTGTTCCACACTTATTACTTACAACTCAAGTGAGCCATTGAATCATTCCCTCGAATGACCCCGAACACCTTGCATACATATAGGCCGCTAGCGATGTTCTGCGCAGACATACACTTCATTTACATCACTGCGCACATGGATGAAAGAAGGGAGGAGATGTATTCCTATGACAAATTGATTGATCAAGAGATGGAGAAAATAACCAAGGAATGTCCCACCGAATTCCTTGTACCAGTCAAGTAGATAGAGATTTTCGACCCCGACATCATTGGAATCCATTTGGTCACCTGGACCGAGTATGACAGACCAAGAAACACAAAGAAAAAGAAGGAAGTGCAGGACATAGACAATGAGGAAAAGAACAATGCATTGGAAGAAACTACGTCTGAATCACCTACAGGAGGAGGAGGAGACGAAGTAAACAAAGAGGAGGAAGGGGAAGATGACAAGCAAGAAGAGGGTGAAGTAACACCACTAAAGGACTGTTGACGGGCGAAATTGACCGTCCATCAACTGGGAGAGTGGAACTGGTCTGGGGTTGTCTAATAACCCAAGCCGCTTGGGATGAACCACCTTGACGGTTTTAGCGACTCCGTTAGCCGATCTAAGGTCCTAAGAAAATAAAAAAAAAACTAATCTACAATAACTAATCTAACTAAAAATAACAATTAAACACACTAAACTAATCTAATTAAAACTAACTATTAAACACACTAACTAATCTAACTATGCTATATATACAAACTACTAACTAATACTATACTAACTCTAACTAATTAACTATCTAACTACTAACAAAAATATAACTTATTCACAAAATATACAATATCTACAATTTACAGATTTGAATAAAACCTGAAAAACTCATTTGCATTCTAACATAAGGAAGAGAAAGATATTTTTGTTGATTTTATATTTTTATGAACAAGAAATAAAACAAGAAAACTAATTAAACTAAACAACTAATACACTGATTCTAGTTACACATCTATCTAATCATATATCTAATTAAAATACTTAAATTATACTAAACAAACTAACGAAAATAAATCACAAACTAACCTGGAGGAATGCTCCAGATTTGTCCTGTGTATGATGACTGTCTTAGTTGATCAGAGGGAGGAAAACCCGCACCGAATAATCCAGCAGCTTCTCGTAAATGATATCTGCAGTGCTCTTCAAGTATGTTTACAAGACAAACAAGACATAAAAATCACAACAATCATATGATTTATAAATCTCCACAATTAGATAAACCCGTATGCAAAGACTTATACAAAATAATTCAATTGATGAAGAAGAGAAATCTGTCGTTCATTAACTGAATCAACTAATTGTTGTACTTTTAAAGTATTGAAAGAAATCAGATATGGATGAAACATTAATTAATTCATATCATTTTTCAAAAGACTAAGATAGCTAAAGTAGTCACTAATCAAATGCAGATTGATAAGCATAAACATGAAACAAAAGATTGATATTATGAAAAGCGAAAGTTGTAGCAGAACATCAACTTCTGTCTCAATTTGTATTAGATATCCATAGCCTAGTTCTCCCACAAGTAAGGATGATCCTTATTACAAAAATAATAAGTATTTATAAGTTTTCCCACAGGGTAAAACCTCCCTGTAGAAGTTATGAAAATGTTTACAGAAAATCTGGGAACATATCCCCAACTTAACTAAACTGGGAACCTAAAATAAAACTAAAAGACACAAATATTCCCCTATCCTATCCAGCAAATCCCATGCAATTCGAATTTTCCTACAAAGGGTAAAAAATAGACAAGTTAGAAGGATCTTTTATTAATAAAATGACAAAAAATTAAATTCTATAGACTAGCTACATAATCATGTGATTTTGTAGCTAGTCTAAATAAGACATAGAATCAACATTAAAATCAATTGAAAATCTTTTAAAGAATCAAATTCAATAAACATCTAATAGCTATTTGAAAACTAATCATTAAACTTGAAATTATTATACCATTCGAAATCAAACAAGATCAATATTGATCACATGAATACAGAGATAGGTGTACTTTGTTTCTTGTGTCACCACAAAATCGAATGAACAGAACCATAATCATTTGATATCAATTGGGAATTGACACAGTCAAAACAAATCACTTGCAATTGTTATTCTATCTTATCAGCAAGAGATACGATCAAATCCAAACAAGATCGTTATCAAATCATTATAACTGTATTGTCATAGCAAACAATTCGTGTGATGAGTAGATCAACTCAAAATGGCGCAAAAATCAATTCAAATAAAATCATAGCAGGGTCGATTGATTGGTAATAAAATTTGTAATTTGTTATTGCAAATCAAACAAGATCCATTGACTTTGGTCAAAATCGTTCATTTGACAATGAATTATAATCGGATTTGACAAGAATAACGAATGTTGATTAATTTGTTTTACGAATCAAACAGAGCAACAATTAAAATACGATTCCAGCTCATAAAACAATCTTGCAAACTCATAATCCAATCGGAATAGAAGTGAATCGAACATAAATGGTTTTAACATAGTCACTACGAATCAAAACCATTCCATGATTTGGGGCGTTTGCATAGGCTTAACTGAGAGCATTGTTTTCATACAAAACAGAGTAGTTCTTCCCAAATTGAAACCGAACAGAGTTGTATTCCTGTTCTAAGAAGATTACATGACATGTCACAAGATCGTAACAATCAAACTTATTGAAATCACTTTCCAATCACAACATATGAACCATAACGAAATCAAATCTAATCATGATCGTATTCTAAATCTAGCATAAAAAACTTCCAGTTCGGAGTAGATTCAAATGAATTCAATTAAAAGAAAACCATCAGTTTCGTTATCTGAATCAGTCAAACAAACAAATCAAATCCAAACGAAAACCATTCAAATCCGATAAAATCTATCAATGGCTAAACTGGGAATGATTAAATCACTTATCCAAAATGAAATTCCATTTAATTTTAGCAAGCGAAAAATATACAAGATGAACATATTACGACAGAGTCATTTCCAAATATAAACAGAGCTTATTCAAACACCAAATTCCAATCACTATATTAATCCTAGTTATTGACAAAATTAAAACGATATCAAAATCCATACCTGTATAGCGAGCAGATGGCTTGGTTACGACAAATCAGAGTTGATAACGGCTGTGACCGATTCAACATTTTTGAAAACGATGGAGCCAATTTTCCTCGGCTTCTTATCAGTTGCTTGGAGTTTTTCTCTTTGACTGGTCAATACAACAACTTGATTTTCCAACAATTGAATTTTCGATTGGAGTATGGGTACGTCAATGTAGTATCGTTCCAACCATAAATCACACTGGTCACAGGATGACTGTGAGGGGTCGAAAGAGAAAGTGGGGGTTTGATCACATTGCTGAGGGTTTCGCTAGGCAGTTTAATCCCTGGGTAACTAGGATCGTTCCTTAGGAAAGGGGGAAGATTCGACATGAAATCGTAAGGTAGCTCGGGGCATAACCCTTTTGAGTAAGGGTACTCACTAGCTAGGAAACGTTCTATGTCAGAGTCTGAATCCTCACTAAGGATTATAGGTTTCTGCTCAACTGAGGTTTTAGGCTTATTCCTAGCCATTCTTGAAATCATCCGAGCGTTATTTTTACCCTTGGCATAAGCCGTAGGGTTTGCCTTGGATTTTTTTCCCACAGTTGCTTTAATAGTCTCAATCTTCTCAGTCATAGCGTCAGGTAAGTCAACATCAGGGTCAGCTGAGGGTTTAGGAGGAGGTAGTAGGGCATGGAAGGGCATAAGCGTCTCATCCTTGGTTTCAATTACCACAGGTTTGTCAACCTGGAAAGGGTCTGTATATTCAAAACCATTACGAGCGATGAAAGCTCTCCAGCTATCACCATGTGAACTCAAGTGATAAACAATGATAAGTTTAATAAGCCCATGGTGGAATAGGCTACTGTCAGCCTTCTGCCTTTTAAATCTTTTCAACATTTTGTATAGGCTACGCTGAAAGAAAAAGGGCATATTCAACGGGTATCCCATAAAATTCAGTAACAAACGCAGGTGGTAGAGAAGCACGAGTCCATATCGACCTTCACAGGTCAAAAACTGCTTAATTTTTATGAAAAGGTCATGCCATCGGGGTTTTAGCATAGATATGGGCATACCTCTATCACAAGCGATGACTTTGCGTGAAATGAACAGAAGTGGCCATGGAACCTCTTCCACTTTTGAATTTTTGAACCAACGCTGGCCTGTTGTAGGTAACCCTATAGAAAAACTGATAAACTCCTCATTGATTTCCAATTGAATGTCGCCCACCTTGTCTCGATAGCCATCAAACGTTAAAGCAAATTGTTGTGCCACAACTAGATTAAAACCCTCAAATCGCTGAACGAAGGTGAGCCATCCATTATCCTCCAATTCTTTCCGGGCATTGTCAAATAATAGCAAGGCTTGGTTTTCGTTTGGTTCGATCCGCACGACAGGTGCCATGGAGTCGAGCTCGCGGTAAGTCCAGGGTTTGGTTCATAGCATACCCAAGAGAAGAGTGCATGAAGGTTACCCAAGCTAACAGAGGTGAATGGGAAAAAGGATATTCATAAATGCCATCGTGCGAAGGTGGTGGAGTTTATATCTGCCATGCATAATAGTTATTGCCAATAGTACCACCGCCAACTTGTAGTTGTTCTACCCATCATAGCATAGTCCAACAATCATGTCACTTGGCTGACCAATGAAACAATGGTAAGTGTATAAACAAACACGTGCAATCACCATTGTTCCATAGCTTTAAAACCATCAAAATTTGATTTGAAACCAAAACCAAATGTTTAACCATGCACCAATGTATCAACTCATATCAATAGTTTAACCAATGTGTGAATGTGTTTGAAACTAAGTGTCATAATAAACGAAATATATCAAGGGTTTAATCATAACATTGATATATTTTCATGAAACCAATGATCAAGTAGATCAAAACACATCAATCCAAATGCCAACGCATCACAAACTTAGAGAGACAAAGTCACACAGTCAATCCAATAATGTCCAATGGGTACAGATCGAAAGGGGTTTTGCAAACTGCATAGCGATAAATGAAATGTAAGTGCAATGGGCATATCGACAAAAGAGATGATGACAATTCAGATAACAATTTCAATGCGAATTCGAAAGATGAATTTTTCACGCTTACAGTCATGAAAACAAAGCGAAGGTAAAGGAGCAAATGTCGCAAAAAAGAAAATGTCGTTTATTTGAAAGTTGCGACGAAAAATTGATGTTTGCAAAACATTGGTGTAGGCAGCTTATAATACAATGGAAAAATGTAAATTGGTTGCCAACAATGGAGACACACTGGTAGAAGCAGTTATCTCTGCCAAAAGGAACAAATTGAGATTAGGACAACAAAGAAAATTTCAACTCAAAAATAACAACCAGAAAATCGTATAAACATCATCATTAACCATTTTTTCAGTAGTGTTTTAAAAGATGAAAACAGATAACAATCTTAAGACCAGCAAGTCACGATATTAAAGATAAAATCTCCAATACTGTTGGCATAGCCACTACTGCCAGCAGGCATCCATAGCCTCGACATGGTTTCCATTTAACCCACTCTGATATATGTATCCTGCCAAGAAGTTCTAGATCAGAATAAAGGACATTAAAGAGGTTTATTATTTACAAATTTTCATATACCCGACATTGCTTCACTGCCAGCGGGCCTGTTCAGTACCCTAGCGAAGATGCCTTGGTGTGATGCATGCATTTACCCGCTGTCAGCAGACCTGTTCAACATCCCGGTGGGTTTACAAGCACTTCCCACAACTCTTCTTAATAATTTATTTTGTTTTGTTTTTCATAGATATATAGCTGAGCGGGGTTACGCTGAAAATCATGATATTTTAACATATTTTTTCATAAATCATCAGAATTTTTTAGAACTGTCCTTTAATTAGATCCAAGGATGTTTTGTTTTCAAAACAGCTTCCTAAGACAGGGAGACATCCTCTGAGTCATTCCTTTACAGAATGGGGACAACATAAAAAAATAATAGATGATCATGACAAGATTTGCTCAGAGATCGAAATCAGTCAACTGCTTTCAAACAACAGATTTTTCCGACACAGATATAAATTTCAACAATAAACTATTGATGTTTCTAAAAATTTCTCAGAAGTTATTTCAGCGAAGGAATTTTCTATCGTCTTTGTCTAAAAAGATCAAAACACAGGTATGTGTATTTTTTGAAAACACCAACTGATAAATTCAAAGAAAAATCAAAAACAAAAGAAAACGAGAAAGAAAAATATGTACATAATATACAAAGGTTGTTATCAAGCAAAGTATCTTTTCAGGTCTTGGCCATTCACCGGATAGGTGTCAAGCTGCCCTTCAAGATTCTACAATCGAAAAGATCTGGGACCCAATGTTTCAGCGATTAAAAATGGCCCAAGCCAGAGGTTTTGAAATTTTGTGTGCTCTCCCTTTCCCTTATGTGGTTTGTCCCACTTTAGGACAAGGTCACCTACTTCAAAATTCCTATCAGAAGAAGAATTAGAATCGAACCAGCTTTTAACCAATTTTTGATGTTGATCTAACTTACGTTTAGCCTGGGCTCTTACTTCTTCTAGCTTTATCAAACCGTTAATTCGGTTTTCTAGAGGGGGACAATCTTATTCTTGGACTTTCTGTGATAGTTGAAGTGAAGGAAGAAGAATGTGAGGTGGAAGAATTGCTTCTCTACCATAAACGAGAAAAAAGGTGGAGTTACCTATAACAGTTTTTGGTGTTACCCTATTGGCCCATAATGCATTCAACAGTGCGTTGTGCCAATTTTTGTGATTTTCAACCATCGTTCTCTTGATGATTTTAATCAAGTTCTTGTTTGTTGATTCTGCCAAACTGTTGCCCTGAGGGTAATAGCTAGCAGAATACTTCATCTTAATTCCTTTTTCCAAAGCAAACTCGCTCATCTCAAGAGAGGAAAAATAAGAAGCATTATCAAATACTAAACAATCAAGGATACCGAAACAAGTGATAATATTCGAGTTTAGAAAGGCAATTACCTAACTGGTGTGGACAGTTCTTAACACAACAGCTTCAGACCATCGGGTAAAGTAATCTATGGCTATCACAATAAACTTGTGTTGTTGTGAGGATGGGGGGTTTATTGGACCTATGATATCAAGGCCCCACTGCTGAAAAGGGGAATCTACTGAAACGGGCTACAGAGGAAAGGTTGGTTTTTGTAACCGCTCTAATGCTTTCTGACAAATAATACATTTACAACACAAGGCATGGGCGTATCTAAAAAGTGTATGCCAGTAATAACCGACTCTCAAAACCTTATGGGCAGTGGTGTCACCACCAAAATGACCACCAGCTTCTCCTGCATGCAACTCAAATAGGACTTTTTCTGCTTCATCTTTTTCAAGACAACGCATCAGTACGCCATCAAAACTTTGATGAAACAGGATACCATTAACCAGATGAAAGGAGGAATACTTTAATATCAACACTCTTCTTTTAGTGGGATCCAGGTGACAAGGGACTGACCCATGTTCAAGACAGAATCTTATATCGTCATACCAGGGACTAACAGAGTTTTGTGTGCAGCAGATTAGACTTTGATCGCTTTGTCCTAGGTTTGACGTATCACTTTCTTCTTGTTGTCCTGCTGCTGAATCATCAACTAACTTGCATAACCCTTGGCCTCTCACTATCTGAGATGGGGTGATTTCTAAGTCATACTCCCGTAAGGAGGTGACCCAGTTGGCTCTCTTTTCTCCTAGCTCCTTCTGCACTAATAGGTTCCTGATGGCTGGGTAGGGGACAATGACTTTTGTCCTTGAATTCAAAAGATAGGACCGGAAGTGTTTAACTGCTTTGAAAACAGCGTATTCTTGCCAATATACCGCTGGGTAATAAAGTTCAGTGCCTTTGAAAGCAGAGCTCATAAAGGCGAAGGGTACTTCATTTTTCTCAGCATTCTTTTGGGTTAGGACAGTGGCATAGGAATGGTCATAAGAAAAAGTGTAGAGCATAAAGTCTTGAGAAAAATCAGGGCTCATGAGAGATGGAGCGTCTATTATGGCCTTCCTTATTGCATTAAAATCTTGGTTTTCCAGGGATCCCCAGTGATATTGGGTGTCTTTCTTAATTAGGTTTTGCAAGGGTCTGACCATTTCAGAGAAACTGGGGACAAATCTTCTCACGAAGTTAATTTGGCCTAAGAAAGACTGCATAGATTTTTTGGATGTAGGAGGGGGAAGTTTCGCGATGACTTGAGTCCTTTCAGGGTCAATAATCATCCCTTCACTAGACACAATGAATCCCAAGAGTTTACCCTGTTCTACTGCAAAGATGGATTTTTTTGGATTTAAAGAAATGTCATATTTACGACATCGCATTAGGATGGCTCGTAAGTGAGGTAGATGATCATTTTTGTTTTTATAGAATACAGTCACATCATCTAAGTAAACTATGACGGATTGATTGATCAGGCCTTGGAAAGCAATGCCCATTGCTCTCTGAAAAGTGGCACCTGCATTAATCAATCCAAAGGGAATTTTACGATAGGCATAAGTGCCCCACGGGGTGCAGAAGGTAGTTTTAAGTTGGTTTGGTGGAGACATCAGGACTTGGTTGTACCCCAAGAAACCATCCAGTAAGGATAGCCTCTCAGAGCCAGATACTTGTTAAAGGATCTGTTCCATGTGCGGGACAGGATAGTTGTCTTTATCAGACCCTCTATTGAGGTTTCGGAAATCGACGCAGAGTCGAATTTCCCCACTTTTCTTTTGGACTGGGACATGGTTAGAAACCCATTGAGTGTGCCTAACAGGAAAAATTATCTTAGCATTTAGGAGCTTGTTCAATTCTTTTTGAACGGTCGGTTCAAGTTTAGGATGCATTTTCCTCAGTTTTTGTTGAAAGGGTAAGGTTTGGGGCTTCATCGGAATGACATGTTGTATGATGTTAGGGTCAAAAGTTTTAAGGTCATCATACGTCCATGGAAAGGCATCTTTAAATTCTTTGAATAATTTAATAAATGCATCTTTTTCTTGTCAAGAACACCCTGATCCTAGATTAATGCACTGAGGATTTTCATCAGTCCCTAAGTTCACCTTTTCATAAGATAACGAGGAACTATTGGTTTTACAGTTGACCGTCTTTTAAAATTTATCTTGAAGATCATAAAACTTCTCTAATATGACTACAGATTTTGGGATCGAGTTTACCATATCCGATGAAGATTCAAGAGTTCTCAGATCTGGTATGACCATGAAATCGCGCAAATTGTGATTGTGTGTGTGTTCGTCTATAACCGCGCCTTGAAAAGTTTCTTCCATGTGCAGAAAGTTAATAATATGTTGATCGTCATCAAATACTTTCCAGTTCGTGATGTTGTCGGGAACGGATGGCCGAAACAACAGCTCAATGGAGAATGCATCTGGGGACAATCCTTCTGCAGGAAGAAGTTTAGAAGCTACATTATCTATTAAATCTGCTTCAGAGTTATTCAATCTAGGAATAAAATTTATATTGAAAGAGGAAAATTTATTCATTAAATTCCATACCTCAGATTGGTAGCTTTTGAGATGCAGAGACAAACAATGGATAGAGTCTCTTACCTGTCTAACCATTATTTCAGAGTCACCAAAGAAGGTTAAATTTTGAATGTTCATATCGGAAGATTTTCTGAGACCTTGCAGTAAAGCCTCATATTCTACAGTATTGTTAGTACATTCAAATTCTAACCTACATGCTATCAATGTTTTGTTACCTGCCGGATTGATAATGACGCAACCTTCTCCAACTCCTTCTTTGGACTTTGCCCCGTCAAAATACAGAGACCAAATTTGGTTTCCATCGGGTGCATGAGATCGTTGCATGGAAACTGTTGACTGCATATATGCTACAATCTCAGACTGTTGTTCTGGATTGGTGATGGGTGAAGCCTCAGCCATGAAATTTTTGAAGAAGGTGTCCATACCTTGTACTTCGGGTGAATCGACAGAAGGTGTAAATGGTTTGTTGGGATCGTTCAAATCTGTGACCGTGAACTTAAGGCAGTGCTCATTGTTTACTTTGATTTTATTAGGCTTGTCATTCTCTAGAATCCATAGATGAGACCAATCTATTGCAAAATAACCATGTAGCTGCTCTGACCAGTCCCTTCTTAAAAACAGACCATACACTTCTGGAATATCCACAACAATTATATCAATAACTTGATGAACTTTGGGGTTAGATGACAATCTAATAAGCACATTCTTTAGTTCGCCTATAACTTTAACATTTGTTCGATCAAGTTGTATGATTTTTAAAGTCGAGGGTTCAACTTCAGCGTTAATCTTTTGGAAAATAGACCAATGCGTCATGTTTTATGACACTCCTAAGTCTACCATACAATTATGCAGGTTTCTATTAAAGATTTCGAAAGTTAACAAAAACGGAGTTAGATTTTTGTGAGTACTAAGAGTAGTAGCTTGTGGATTTTTACTCGCATTTTCTAAAGCTATTTTATCTACATTATTTACATTATTTACAGTACTTACAGGAAGGCTTCCTTTATCTTGAGGATCAAGATTGTTTCTAGTGGAAGTCTTTTGGGGAACTTTGTTTTGCACAACCTTGTTACCATTAGAATTACCTTTTTTTCCATTCTCCGTGATATTTTGTAACATTTTTTGTAGCAGAAATGGAAACTTCAATAACTCATAAATAGAAATGTTTTCCATTAACTTTTTAAGATCTTAAACAACATCATAATCTAATTTGGGGTTCACATTACTCTGTTTAGTCTCAGCTGATTTAGATTTCTTTAGAGGTAGAGTTGTAGAGTTTTCGGAAGAAGGTTTGTTTGTTGTCTTACTCCTGGTGTTATAGGGATGTACTGTCTCGAAGTTAGCTTGGAAGATGCTATCCAAGAAGTGTCAAAAAATATTTGGAGAAGGCTCTTCTTCTTGGACTGTCTCTTGTTCAACTACCTCCTCAGGAATCTCAGGAGGCATCAAGTTATCTTGGGCTTCTAGAACTGTTTGAAGGGCAAATTGCAAACTTTCTAGATTTAGGCCTTCCGTGGTTGGATTAGGTCAGTTGGTAGGAAAAGGCCTCTGGAACGGGGGTTTGTAAGGTCCTTTGCTCGAGCAAGCTTCTTCGGTCGACCTCTTCAAGTCTATAACTCGATTTGACAGTTTTTGAACAACTTTGGTTAAGTTTTCTAAATCAAAGTTTTCAGGTTGTCTTTTACTTTGAGTGGGTCTGGGGAGGATTTCAATCTTCTTTTTGGAAGAAGAACTAGTCTCAGTTTCATTTCTAGTGGAATCTTTAAGACTAAGTATGTCTTTTTCAATCTGGCAGGCTTCTTCGAAGGCTTCTAACAATGTGGCTTTCTTGAATCATTTAACCCAAATAGCTATACTTTGATGCAAAGCTTTAGTGTAGTAGGCTATTATAAGACTCTCTGCAGGCATGGAATCCGTAGGGATTTGGTTTTTAAGCATTAAGAATCTTTGATTAAAGTCTTTGACTTTTTCTTTTGGGTTCATTTTTAAGCTAGAAAGATCCATGACCAGGACTTCTGGAGGTTTACCGTCTCCGAATTTTTCAAAAAAGCATGACTCAAACTTTTCCCAAGACACAATGGTATGGGGTTGCTGGGCAAAGTACCATGTGGATGCATTACCCTCGAAAGTGTAAGGGAACAACCTACAGAAACTGTCTTCATGTTTGACATTGCGGATTATTATGGCTAACATAAAAATTTTAATGTGGTCTTCAACGATCTGTTTTGAATCAGGATCAATATTGGGGAGCCATTTCTCTGGATGCTTAGGTAAAACATGCTGACCTCTAGGTACAACTACAACATCCTGGTCAAGCTAGGGTCTAGCAAGGTTGTTCTGATTTTCCATTGGAGTGGTGGATGTGGAAGGCTGAGAAAGGGAATTGCCTTCTTTAGAGGAATATCCTCCAGAAGAGGAAGGAGATGATGGAGGAGGTGAAGGGGGTATCTAAGATCCTCCTGCAGCAGGATTTAAGATTGGATTTAAAGGATTCACAGTAGGATCAGTGCCTCCTAATTGTTCTCTGATATCAAATAAATACAAAGCTTGGCCCCACGGATGGTTAGGTTGTCTTAAATGGGCTAAGGCACTATGTGTTTTAATAAGAGATTGACGGACAATCTCTTGTATGTCACCACCTGGAGGATTAGGGGTTGCTGGCTCAACTGTGATATGTGGATCGTCGGTTGAAGTAGTTTTTGTTTGAAGGGGAATAGTATTGTTTGAAAGGCTTCTAGTCACTATAGGTCAGCGATTAGGTGGTGGAGGAGGCTTGCGACCACCTCGTGCCGTTAATTAAATACAGGCCCTCCTTCTAGCGCCATTTGTTGACGGGCAAAATTGACCGTCCGTCAACTAAGAGAGTGGAATTGGTCCGGGGTTGTTAATAACTCAATACGTTTGGGATGAACCACCCTGAAGGGTTTACTGGCTCCGTTAGCGGATCTAAGGTCCTAAGAAAACAAAAAGAAAACTAATCTACAATAACTAATCTAACTAAAAATAACAATTAAACACACTAAACTAATCTAATTAAAACTAACTATTAAACACACTAACTAATCTAACTATGCTATATATACAAACTACTAACTAATACTATAGTAACTCTAACTAATTAACTATCTAACTACTAAGGGAAATATAACTTATTCACAAAATATACAATATCTACAATTTATAGATTTGAATAAAACCTGAAAAACTCGTTTGCATTCTGACGTAAGGCAGAGAAAGATATTTTTGTTGATTTTATATTTTTATGAACAAGAAATAAAACAAGAAAACTAATTAAACTAAACAACTAATACACTGATTCTAGTTACAAATCTATCTAAACATATATCTAATTAAAATACTTAAATTATACTAAACAAAATAAAGAAAATAAATCACAAACTAACCTAGAGGAATGCTCCAGATTTGTCCTTTGTATGATGACTATCTTAGCTGATCGGAGGGAGGAAAACCTGCACTGAATAATCCAGGAGCTTCTCGTAAACGATAGCTGCAGTGCTCTTCAAGTATGTTTACAGGACAAACAAGACATAAAAATCACAACAATCATATGATTTATAAATCTCCACAATTAGATAAACCCGTATGCAAAGACTTATACCAAATAATTGAATTGATGAAGAAGAGGAATCTGTCGTTCATGTCAGGCTTCTAAATTGAAGCTTTGAATGACCTGAAACACTAAATTGTCAAACCAGGGTTGGTAAAATTCGAGCTGATACATAGTATGTGCAGGAAAACATCTAGTCGTTATCTGAATGTTATCCTAAGAGGAAAACACACACTTATTCTGAGAAATTTGAATTTTAATAACTAACTTGAAACTGAGCATTTCCTATTAAGTCATAAACAAAAAAAAAACAGTCTTGTGCTCAAATGTTGGTGCTGCTATTTTTATTCAAAAGTGTGGTTCCACAAGATTACTTTACCTTTATTCCCAATCATCTACCATCATCATTTCTGTTTAAGTCAGGACACACAGAGTATTGTCGAAAATGTATTCATTCTGAGCAACAAAAATCAATCTAATTCTTGTCTACAGGAAAACAGAGTACTATCCTAACTACTGGTACCAGGAGCTCCTTTTGTTCTAACTGTAATCTAACTATTCTAAGCAGGCAAGGTAACTATTGTCTAACAAAGAAAAATGCATGCTAATTCTGAGTTATATTTGAATTGAAAATGAAAAACTAAACAATACCATGTTCGTACTCTTAAACCCTATAGGCATCAATCATGTGTTTTATATTCACCACCATAAAAGATAACAGTTTGTGGGAAATGATTCTGTTGGAGAACAATATGATTCTGGAACAACCAAATTGATTACACACCATGAGCTGCAGATATACCATTCATGTAAACAAATGAAAATGTGCTAAAACAACTAAATCTGCACGCGTAAGCTACCTCGTATGAAATTTCTAAAGCACGGAAATGGATTAAATCTATTACAGCATAAAACTAAATCTATTGCAAAATAGAGCAGCGACTTGCACCAGTTTGGTGGGCCCAACCAAACGGCACAAACGCTGTAAGTGGTAACCAAAGCCGACTCTAACATTCTATACGATCACTGTGTAAACCTCATGCTTCATTAACTCAGGAAAGAGATACTCAAATCATAAGACAGTCGGGTACCATAACGCAATAGTAGTCTATATTCAAAACATAGGTTCACAGCATAACATAGTCCAACATAATCTAACCCGTTCTCAGAAGTGATCCCTGGGTTTATATATCAATCCTTCTGTCTATAACAGTCGAAAATAAAGGTATGTAAAACAAACGGATCCCTGATCCGAGAATAGTTCTTGAAATCAAATTGAAATGTACTTCACAGCTTCGTGACACGTAGTGTCACGAAGTGTGAACGATGAGGAATAATCGACCCAGTTTTATCATTGTCTTTAAAGCATCCTGTGGCGATGACTCCATCTGTCATGCAAGCTATCTGCCTCCCATTCGAACCATAACATACACCATAACGCGCAGATCTTGAGCGGCCCCATTGGTACCTCCATGGGTACGAGTTGGTACCTGGTACCGGCATCCTGTTCCAAAAATAGAAGTGGTACCTAATCCAAGCGATATTAGTTCCAATACCAATTTAAAGCATTAAAGTGCATAAAAATAGCTTGAAATTCAAAGATACCTTAGGTGACCCCTTTGAATGGTAGGGAGATGTTAATTCTTTCAAAATGAGGCCAAAAGGGTGGTACTGACATATAAATGGAGGTCTGTGGTATATAATATAGGCAAAGAGCATGGTCAAAACCGGGGACCAACATACCCCCACACTGAAGTTCTTGCCTGTCCTCAGGCAACAAAAATAAAAAAGACTTGGTCGTCATCAAAGGGTTGCAGCAGCTGCAACTAGCATCTGTAGCCTCTCCTGCTTCTTTAGATTCCTAAGTTCTTTCTTAAGGACCCTGATGATTATAACATGCTTCCTAGAAATCCTCTGAAGTTGTCTATTCCTTTTGAAAACAGCCTTATTCCTCTGCTTTAGCCTTTCAACTTTGGATAAGAGGTGATTTACCCTGAGATTTAGGAGTTCATTTTCAGTTTTAACATGTCTGTCCAGTACATGATACTCATGCAATTTCTCCTTCAATATGTTGTTTTTTCTCTCTAGTTTCGCCACCATGGGCTTCAAGGACCAATTGGAGGAGAGCTCGTAGTGGGTTTCAATTGTTTTCTCTTGTCCGGGCTATGCTGGAGGGCTAGACGCATGGGTAAACTCTTCGGGACTCTGAGTAGGGGTGTGAAAACTATCGGCATTATGGTCTGAACTGAATTCAGGAGTAAACTAATTTGGGCTATGCTCATAAATGTCAACTGGATCAAAATTATGGTCTGGGCTGAGATCATGGGTGAACTCATTTAGGCTTTGTTCATAGGTGTTAGATGGGCTAGGTTCGGGAGTGGGCTCTTTTGGCATCTGAATAGAGGTACCGGTTGGTACTTGGATGGACTCATTCTGCACAATTTTCTTGGGTGTAGTGGCCTGCCGATTGGTTCTATGATTTTTTTGAATGAGCTGGGACAAAGTCCAGGTCATCTCAGATGGCTCCGAGGCCTCCTCGTGGCCATCTATGCTTTCCAATCTTTCTTGTGTGGGGTAACTGGGTACCGAGTTGTCCATTCCTGACAATACACTTTTACATTTTCTTTTCGGGTTCCTCCTAGTCTTATCAGTTGACTCAACTAGTTCCTCCACATCGATTATGTTATCGGCAGCTGGGGGAGAGCTCGGGGCTTCAATGTCCTTTTCTGTAGGTGTGGTGGCCTTCCCAGTTTTAGCATTGGTTTCTACCTCGCCATGAATTGGAGGTTTGGGCTCAAGGTTCCCAGCAGAGTCTGTAGTCAGGGTTTTGACTTTCTTTTTCTTGGAGTTCGACTTTCTGTGTGGGGAAACAGGCTTCACCTTCTTAGATTTTGACTGGGCACGGGCGAGGGTTTTTACAGTGAAGAGGTCCCAAGTCTCTTACTTTTTCGATAGTGCAGATGTGATCAATATTTTAACTAACCTGAAGTGAAATAAACTCCCCCGAAACTCACTAACCCTTTGGACCTGTTCGGCCATCCTTTTCAAACTTTTTAACAAGAAAAATGGTATGTTCAGCAGAGTACCTGTGAAGTGTAACAAAAGTCGAGCGTGGTAGGAGAATATAATGGTATATTGACCCTCACATGTCAAATAACGCTGTAGGATGATCAACACTTGAGCCCACTGTGGCTCCAGCCAGGACCGCGACGTTCCCTCGGACCATTTTGTGTTCCGGTACTGAGGTTTCAACAACTACGCACAGAGCTCTTTATCCACCGGTTGTCCCTTCGTCCACCTCTAGCCTATGGTGGGTAACTAAATTTCCTCTGCAATGAACTCTTCTGTGACCCCGAACTCAAGTTCGCCCACCTTGGTGGTCTCTCCATTGAAATGCAGCGCAAACTGGAGTGTGATTGCATTGTTATACCCATCGAACTTCTTCAGAAATGGCTCCCACCCGGCTTGCTTGAAAATATCTTTCATTGCTCCATACTCCGGGAGGGCTTCCAGGTCGGCGTATGTTTCTGGTTCGTGGCGGTTGGCTACCATGGATCTTCTTATCATAACAGGGAAATTCGATCGGTGGCAGCAGAGGTTGGATGAGGGTGACGAGGGGACGAGAGCGATAGAAGGGAAGAATGTGATAGAGAATGTGGTGAAAGGAACGGTCGGGACGAAAACGATATGAAAAGATTTGAATTGTTGTGGAGATAGATAGGGTGTCGGATCATGATCGAGGTCGTACAAGGGTGTAGAGTTATTAAATCTAAGTCAAATCGAACTAAGTCCCGGTAATGGTGGATGTTTATGACACGAAATGGCATGGTAGGTTAGTTTACTCGGTACAGGTCATGGAAATGATGATATGCTATGGAGTAATTAAGGTACCCTTAATTCAAACTTATTAGTATGCACATTAATACAATAAATCCATATGAACTAAACGCACCTGAGTTACATTACCTATCTCCATGGTCGTTCAAGGCTTGCTGTAGAATTATCTTTTGAGGCTAAGTCTAGATTTGAAAGCACGAAAATTATAGCTGCTCTAGTCTTTCTGCTGGACCTGTAATTGATAAAATCTGTACTGGTACTTGACTGGTACCACTGGAACATTCAGGAGTTTGCAGAAGAATTTGAACAAATAATATCGTCCTGAAAAAAAAACTTCATGTGTATAACAGTAGAGTATCTTAGGATGACCCCTGAACTTGTCTTTGTTCTAGCCAAAAAAGATCAACTGAAATCATGTCTTCAATCAGCTCCAAAGCTTCACCCATGGTACAAGTCTGATTTGTGTGAATAGATGTGTCGGAGTCGAACACAAACAGAAATCATCGGATTACCAGCAATTAATGAATGTTGTTAACCAATGCGAGATGACCCACCTGTGATGTCAATGGGCATCAAGGTACCTACAGCACATCCTAAATAGGTATGAATAGAGGTTTCGGTGTCGAGTCACCTATAGGATCTATCAACCAAGAGACATTGGTGTATTCCCATGGCTGTTAGCAAAGACATTTGCCATTAAGACATGCAGAGTCCAGGGTGTTGAACAATCTCTAATATCTTCTCCAGATAAGGTGTTGATGTCAATGGAGTGAGATTCATTGGAAGGTGGACCTTAACATATTCCACATCATCCAACACGAGAGCAGATAGAAATTTTGTAGACATAGTTTTCGAACAGTAATCACCTACTTGTGGATTTTATGAGCCCAAGCTAGTTCATGCTCATTGCTTCCTCATATTTGGAGAGTCTGAGGAAATTCCAAAAGAAGACTCTAAGGGGGTTTCTTTCCCATAATAATTCACTAGGTCTGGTAAAGAATAATCCTTCCTG
>ML789182.1:208107-237808 GCA_009831015.1 Picea engelmannii
TTCACAGCTTCGTGACACGTAGTGTCACGAAGTGTGAACGATGAGGAATAATCGACCCAGTTTTATCATTGGCTTTCAAGCATCCTGTGGCGATGACTCCAGCTGTCATGCGAGCTCTCTGCCTCCCATTCGAACCATAACGCGCAGATCTTGAGCGGCCCCATTGGTACCTCCACGGGTACGAGTTGGTACCTGGTACCGACATCCTGTTCCAAAAATAGAAGTGGTACCTAATCCAAGCGATATTAGTTCCAATACCAATTTAAAGCATTAAAGTGCATAAAAATAGCTTGAAATTCAAAGATACCTTAGGTGACCCCTTTGAATGGTAGGGAGATGTTAATTCTGTCAAAATGAGGCCAAAAGTGTGGTACTGGCATATAAATGGAGGTCTGTGGTATATAATATAGGCAAAGAGCATGGTCAAAACCGGGGACCAACAGTTCATTAACTGAATCAATTAATTGTTGTACTTTTAAAGTATTGAAAGAAATCAGATATGGATGAAACATTAATTAATTCATATCATTTTTCAAAAGACTAAGATAACTAAAGTAGTCACTAATCAAATGCAAATTGATAAGCATAAACATGAAACAAAAGATTGATATTATGAAAAGCGAAAGCTGTAGCAGAACATCAACTTCTGTCTCAGTTTGTATTAGATATCCATAGTCTGGTTATCCCACAAGTAAGGATGATCCTTATTACAAAAATAATAAGTATTTATAAGTTTTCCCACAGGGTAAAACCTCCCTGTAGAAGTTATGAAAATGTTTACAGAAAATCCGGGAAGATATCCCCAACTTAACTAAACTGGGAAACTAAAATAAAACTAAAAGACACAAATATTCCCCTAGCCTGTCCAACAAGTCCCATGCAATTCGAATTTGCCTGCAAAGGGTCAAAAATAGACAAGTTAGAAGGATCTTTTATTAATAAAATGATAAAAAATTAAATTCTATAGACTAGATACAGAATCATGCGATTTTGTGGCTAGTCTAAATAAGACACAGAATCAACATTAAAATCGATTGAAAATCTTTTAAAGAATCAAATTCAATAAACATCCAATAGCTATTTGAAAACGAATCATTAAAATTGAAATTATTATACCATTCAAAATCAAACAAGATCAATATTGATCACATGAATACAGAGATAGGCGTACTCTGTTTCTTGTGTCACCACAAAATCGAATGAACATAACCATAATCATTTGATATCAATTGGGAGTTGACACAGTCAAAACAAATCGCATGCAATTGTTATTCTATCTTATCAGTAAGAGATACGATCGGATCCAAACAAGATCGTTATCAAATCGTTATAATTGTATTGTCATAGAAAACAATTCATGTCATGAGTAGATCAACTCAAACTCGCGTGAAAATTAATTCAAATAAAATCATAGCAGGGTCGATTGATAGGTAATAAAATTTATAATTTGTTATTGCAAATAAAACAAGATCGATTGACTTTGGTCAAAATCGTTCATTTGGCAATGAATTATAATCGGATTTGACAAGAATAACGAATGTTGATCAATTTGTTTTATGAATCAAATAGAGCAGCAATTAAAATACGAGTCTAGCTGATAAAACAATCTTGCCAACTCATAATCCAATCGAAATAGAAGTGAATCGAATAGAAAAGGTTTTAAGATAGTCACTACGAATCAAAACCATTCCATGATTCGAGGCGTTTGTACAGTCTTAACTGAGAGCATTGTTTTCATACGAAACAGAGTAGTTCTTCCCGAATTGAAACCAAACAGAGTTGTATTCCTATTCTGAGAAGATTACATGACATATCACAAGATCGTAACAATCAAACTTATTGAAATCGCTTTCCAATCACAGCATATGAACCATAACGAAATCAAATCTAATCATGATCGTATTCTAAATCTAGCATAAAAAACTTCCAGTTTGAAGTAGATTCAAACAAATTCAATTAAAAGAAAACCATTAGTTTCGTTAACTTAATCAGTCAAACAAACAAATCAAATCCAAACGAAAACCATTCAAATCCGACAAAATCTATCAATGGCTAAACTGGGAATGACCAAATCACTTATCCAAAATGAAATTCCATTTAATTTGAGCAAGAGAAAAATATACAGGATGAACATATTATTTCAAAATATAAACAGAGCTTATTCAAAGACCAAATTCCAATCACTATATTAATCCTGGTTATTGACAAAATTAAAACGATATCAAAATCCATACCTGTATAGTGAGCAGATGTCTTGGTTACGAAAAATCAGAGTTGATAACGGCTGTGGCCGATTCAACATTTTTTAAAATGATGGAGCCAGTTGTCCTCGGCTTCTTATCAGTTGCTTGGAGTTTGTCTCTTTGACTCGTCAATATAGCAACTTGATTTTCCAACAATTGAATTTTCGATTGGAGTATGGGTACGTCGATGTAGTATTGTTCCAACCATAAGTCACACTGGTCATAGGATGGCTGTGAGGGGTTCGAAAGAGCAGGAGGGGGTTTGATCACATTGCTGAGGGTTTCATTAGGTAGTTTAATCCCTGGGTAACTAGGATCGTTCCTTAGGCAAGGGGGAAGATTTGACATGAAATCGTAAGGTGGCTCGGAGCATAACCCTTTTGAGTAAGGGTACTCACTGGCTAGGAAACGTTCTATGTCAGAGTCTGAATCCTCACTAAGGATTATAGGTTTCTGCTCAACCGAGGGTTTAGGCTTATTCCTGGCCATTCTTGAAATCATCCGAGCGTTTTTTTTACCCTTAGCATAAGCCATAGTGTTTTCCTTGGATTTTTTGCCCACAGGTCATTTAATAGTCTCAATCTTCTCAGTCATAGCATTAGGTAAGTCAACATCAGGGTCAACCAAGGGTTTAGGAGAAGGCAGTAGGCCATGGAAGGGCACAAGCGGCTCATCCTTGGTTTCAATTACCACAGGTTTGTCAACCTGGATAGGGTCTGTATCATCAAAACCATTACGAGCGATGAAAGATCTCCAACTATCACCATGTGAACTCAAGTGATAAACAATGATAAGTTTAATAAGCCCATGGTGGAACATGCTACTATTATCCTTTTGCATTTTAAATCTTTTCGACATTTTACATAGGCTACGCTGAAAGAAAAAGGGAATATTCAATGGGTATCCCATAAAATTCATTAACAAATGCAGGTGGTAGAGAAACACGAGTCCATATCTACCTTCACAGGTCACGAACTACTTAATTATTATGAAAAGGTCATGCCATCGAGGTTTTAGCATAGATATGGGCATACCTCTATCACAAGCTATGACTTTGCACGAAACGAACAGAAGTGGCCATGGAACCTCTTCCAATTTCGAATTTTTGAACCAACGCTGGCCTGTGGCAGGTAACCCTGTAGCAGAACTGATAAACTCCTCATTGATTTCCAATTGGATGTCGCCACCTTGGCTCTATAGCCATCAAACGTTAATGCGAACTGTTGTGCCACAACTAGATTAAAACCCTCAAATCGCTGAACAAAGGTGAGCCATCCATTATCCTCCAAGTCTTTCCGAGCATTGTCAAATAATAGCAAGGCTTGGTTGCCATTTGGCTCGATCCGCACGACAGGTGCCATGGAGCCGAGCTCATGGTAAGTCCAGGGTTTGGGTCATAGCATACACAAGTGAAGAGTGCACAAAGGTTACCTGAGCTAACGGAGTGAATGGGAAAAAGGATAGGCATAAATGCCATCGTGCGAAGGTGGTGGAGTTTATCTTTGCCATGCATAATAGTTATTGTCAATAGTACCATCGCCAGCTTGTAGCTGTTCTACCCATCATAGCATAGTCCAACAATCATGTCACTTGGCTTACCAATGAAACAATGGTAAGTGTATAAACAAACACGTGCATTTACCGTCGTGACATAGCTTTAAAACCATCAAAATTCGATTTGAAACCAAAACCAAATGTTTAACCATGCGCCAATGTATCAGCTCATATCAATAGTTTAACCAATGTGCGAATGTGTTTGAAACTAAGTGTCATACTAAATAAAATATATCAAGGGTTTAATCATAACATTGATATATTTTCATGAAACCAATGATCAAGTAGATCAAAAAACATCAATCCAAATGCCAACGCATCACAAACTTAGCTGGACAAAGTCACACAGTCAATCCAAGAATGTCCAATGGGTACAGATCGAAAGGGTTTTTGCAAACTCCATAGCGATAAATGGAATGTAAGTGCAATGGGAATATCGACAAAAGAGATGACGACAATTCAGATAACGATTTCAATGCGACTTTGAAAGATGAAGTTTTCATGCATACAGTCATGAAAACAAAGCGAATGTAAAGGAGCAAATGTCGCAAAAAAGAAAATGTCGTTTCTTTGAAAGTTGCGACGAAAAATTGATGTTTGCAAAACATTGGTGTAGGCAGCTTATAAGACAATGGAAAAATGTAAATTGGCTGCCAACAATGGAGACACACTGGTAGAAGTAGTTATCTCTGCCAAAAGGAACAAATTGAGATTAGGACAGGAAAGAAAATTTCAACTCAAAAATAACAACCAGAAAATCGTATAAACATCATCATTAACCATTTTTTCAGCAGTGTTTTAAAAGATGAAAATAGATAACAATCTTAATACCAACAAGTCACGATATTAAAGATAAAATATCCAATATTGTTGGCATAGCCACTGCTGCCAGTAGGCGTCCATAGCCTCGAAAGGGTTTCCATTTAACCCACTCTGATATCTTTATCCTGCCAAGAAGTTCTAGATCAGAATAAAGGACATTAAAGAGGTTTATTATTTAGAAATTTTCATATACCCGACATTGCTTCACTGCCAGTGGGCCTGTTCAGTACCTCGACGAAGTTGCCTTGGCATCATGCATGCATTTACCCGCTGCCAGTAGACCTATTCATCATCCCAGCGGGTTTACAAGAACTTACCACAACTCTTCTTAATAAAAAAAATTTTTTTCATAGATATATAGCTGAGCGGGGTGACACTGAAAATCATGATATTTTAACATATTTTTTCATACCTCATCATAATTTTTTAGAACTGTCCTTTAATTAGATCCAGGGATGTTTTGTTTTCAAAATAGGTTTATAAGATAGGGAGACATCTTCTAAGTCATTCCTTTACGGAATGGGGACAGCGTAAAAAGATAATAGATGATCATGAAAAGCTTTGCTCAGAGATCGAAATCAGTTAACTTCTTTCAAACAACAGATTTTTCTGACACAGATATAAATTTCAGCAATAAACTATTGATGTCCGTACAAATTTCTCATAATTTATTTCAGCGAAGGAATTTTCTATCGTCTTTGTCTGAAAATATCAAAACACAGGTATGTGTATTTTTTGAAAACATCAACTGATAAATTCAAAGAAAAATAAAAAACAAAAGCAAACAAGAAAGAAAAATATGTACATAATATACAAAGGTTGTTATCAAGCAAAGTATCTTTTCAGGGCTTGGCCATTCACCAGATAGGTGTCAAGCTGCCCTTCAAGATTTTGCAATCAAAAAGAACTGGGACCCAACTTTTGAACGATTAAAAATGGCCCAAGCCAGAGGTTTTGAAATTTTGTGTGCTCTCCCTTTCCCTCATGCGGTTTGTCCCACTTTAGGACGAGGTCACCTACTTCAAAATTCCTATCAGAAGCAGAATTAGAATCGAACCATCTTTTAACCAATTGTTTATGTTGATCTAACTTACGTTTATCCTAGGCTCTTACTTCTTCTAGCTTCATCAAAGTGTTAATTTGGTTTTCCAGAGGGGGACAATCTTCTTCTTGGACTTTCTGTGATAGCTGAAGTGAAGGAAGAAGAATGTGAGGTGGCAGAATTGCTTCTCTGCCATAAACGAGAAAAAAGGGGGAGTTACCTATAGTAGTTTTTGGTGTTACCCTATTGGCCCATAATGCGTTCAATAGTGCATCGTGCCAATTTTTGTGATTTTCAACCACCGTTCTCTTGATGATTTTAATCAAGTTCTTGTTTGTTGATTCTGCCAAAACGTTGCCTTGAGGGTAATAGCTAGCAGAATACTTCAGCTTAATTACTTTTTCCAAAGCGAACTCGCTCATCTCAAGAGAGGAAAAATAAGAAGCATTATCAATTACTAAACAACCAGGGATACTGAAACGAGTGATAATATTCGAGTTTAGAAAGGCAATTACCTGACTGGAGTTGACAGTTCTTAACACAACAAATTTAGACCATCGAGTAAAGTAATCTATGGATGGCACAATAAAATTGTGTTGTTGTGAGGCCAGGGGGTTTATTGGACCTATGATATCAAGGCCCCACTGTTGAAAAGGAGAATCTACTGAAACGGGCTGTAGAGGAAAGGCTGGTTTTTGTAACCACCCTGATGCTTTCTGACAAATAATACATTTACGACACAAGGCATGGGCGTCTCTAAAAAGTATAGGCCATTAATAAATGGCTCTCAAAACCTTATGGGCAGTGGTGTCACCACCAAAATGACCACCAGCTTCTCCTGCATGCAACTCGAGTAGGACTTTTTCTGCTTCGTCTTTTTCAAGATAGCGCATTATTACGCTGTCAAAACTTTGACGAAATAGGATACCATTAACCAGATGAAAGGAGGGAGACTTTAGTCTCAACGCTCTTCTTTTAGTGGGATACAGGTGACGGGCGGCTGACCCATGTTCAAGACAGAATCTTATATCATCATACCAGGGACTGACAGAGTTTTGTGTGCAACAGATTAGACTTTGATCGCTTTGTCCTAGGTTTGACATATCGCTTTCTTCTTGTTGTCCTGTTGCTGAATCAGAAACTAACTTGCATAACCCTTGGCCTCTCACTATCTGAGCTCGGGTGATTTCTAAGTCATACTCCTGCAAGGAGGTGACCCAGTTGGCTCTCTTTTCTTGTATCTCCTTCTACACTAAAAGGTTCCTCACAGCTAGGTAGGGGATAATGACTTTTGTCCTTGACTTCAAAAGATAGGACCATAAGTGTTTAACTGCTTTGAAAACAATGTATGCTTGTCGATCTACCACTGGGTAATAAAGTTCAACGCATTTGAAAGAAAATCTCATAAAGGCGATGGGTACTTCATTTTTATCGGCATTCTTTTGGGTTAGGACGGCGGCATAGGAATGGTCATAAGCAAAAGTGTAGAGCATAAAGTCTTGAGAAAAATCAGGGCTCATGAGAGATGGAGCGTCTATTATGGCCTTCTTTATTGCATTAAAATCTTGGTTTTCCAGGGATCCCCAGTGATATTGGGTGTCTTTCTTAATTAGGTTCTGCAAGGGTCTGACCATTTCAGAGAAGATGGGGACAAATCTTCTCACGAAGTTAATTTGGCCTAAGAAAGACTGCATAGATTTTTTGGATGTAGGAGGGGGAAGTTTTGCGATGAATTGAGTCCTTTCGGGGTCAATAATCATCCCTTCACTAGACACAATGAATCCCAAGAGTTTACCCTGTTCTACTGCAAAGATGGATTTTTTCGGATTTAAAGAAATGTCGTATTTACGACATCACAGTAGGATGGCTCGTAAGTGAGGTAGATGATCATTTTTTTTTTTATAGAATACAATCACATCATCTAAGTAATCTACGACGGATTGATTAATCAGGCCTCGGAAAGCAATGTCCATTGCTCTCTGAAAAGTGGCGCCAGCATTAATCAATCCAATGGGCATTTTACGATAAGCATAAGTGCCCCACAGGGTGTGGAAGGTAGTTTTAAGTTGGTCTGGTGGAGACATCAGGACTTGGTTGTACCTCGAGGAACCATCTATTAAGGATAGCCTCTCAGAACCAGATACCTGTTGAAGGATATGTTCCATGGGCGGGATAGGATAGTTGTCTTTATCAGACCCTCTATTGAGGTTTTGGAAATCGACGCAGAGTCGAATTTCCCCACTTTTCTTCCAGACTAGGACAAGGTTAGAAACCCATTGAGTGTGCCTAACAGGAAAAAATATCTTAGCATTTAGGAGCTTTTTCAATTCTTTTTTAATGGTCGGTTCAAGTTTATGATGCATTTTCCTCAATTTTTGATGAAAGGGTAAGGTTTGGGGCTTCATCGGAATGACATGTTGTATGATGTTAGGGTCAAAATTTTTAAGGTCATCATATGTCCATGCAAAGACATCTTTAAATTCTTTGAATAATTTAATAAATGCATCTTTTTCTTGTCGAGAACACCCTGACCCTAGATTAATGCACTAAGGATTTTCATCAATCCCTAAGTTCACCTTTTCATAAGATAATGAGGAACTATTGGTTTTACAGTTGACCGTCTTTTAAAATTTATCTTGAAGATCATAAAAATTCTCTAATTTGACTACAGATTTTGGGATTGAGTTTACCATATATGATGAAGATTCAAGATTTCTCGGATCTGGTATTACCATGAAATCGTGCAAATTGTCATCGTGTGTGTGTTCATCTATAACCGCGCCTTGAAAAGTTTCTTCCATGTGCAGAAAGTTAATAATCTGCTGATCATCGTCAAATACTCTCCAGTTCATGATGTTGTCGGGAACGGATGGTTGAAACAACAGCTCAACGGAGAATGCATCTAGGGACAAGCCTTCTGCAGGAAGAAGTTTAGAAGCTACATTAGCTAATAAATCTGCTTCAGAGTTATTCAATCTAGGAATAAAATTTATACTGAAAGAGGAAAATTTATGCATTAAATTCCATACCTCAGATTGGTAGCTTTTGAGATGCGGAGACAGACAGTGGATAGAGTCTCTTACATGTCTAACCACTATTTCAGAGTCGCCAAAGACGGTTAAATTTTGAATTTTCATATCAGAAGCTTTTCTGAGACCTTGCAGTAAAGCCTCATATTCTGCAGTATTGTTAGTACATTCAAATTCCAACCCACATGCTATCAATGTTTTGTTACCTGCCGGATCGATAATGACGCAGCCTGCTCCAACTCCTTCTTTGGACTTTGACCTGTCGAAATATAGAGACCAAATTTGGTTTCCATCGGGTGCATGAGATCATTGCGTGGAAACTGTTGACTGCATATATGCTACAATCTCGGACTGTTGTTCTAGATTGGTGATGGGTGAATCCTCAGCCATGAAATTGTCGAAGAAGATGTCCATCCCTTGTACTTTGGGTGAATCGGAAAAAGGTGTAAATGGTTCGTTGGGATCGTTCAAATCTGTGACCGTGAACTTAAGGTAGCGCTCACGATTTACTTTGATTTTATTATGCTTGTCGTTCTTTGGAAGCCATAGATGAGACCAATCTGTTGTGAAATAACCATGTAGCTACTCTGACCATTCCCTTCTTAAAAACATACCATACACTTCTGGAAAATCCACAAAAATTATATCAATAACTTGATGAACTTTGGGGTTAGATGATAATCTAATAAGCACATTCTTGAGTTCGCCTATAACTTTAACATTTGTCTGATCAAGTTGTATGATTTTTAAAGTCGAGGGATCAACTTCAGCGTTAATATTTTGGCAAACAGACCAAGGCATCACGTTGGATGACGCTCTTGAGTATACCATACAATTGTGCACGTTTCTATTAAAGATTTCGAAAGTTAACAAAAATGGAGGTACATTTTTGCGAGTACGAAGAGTAGTAGCTTGTGGATTTTTACTCGCATTTTCTAAAGTTGTTTTATCTACATTATTTACATTATTTACAGTACTTACAGGAAGGCTTCCTTTATCTTGAGGATCAGGATTGTTTCTAGTGGAAGTCTTCTGGGGAACTTTGTTTTGCACAACCTTGTTACCATTAGAGTTACCTTTTTTGCCATTCTCTGCGATATTTTGTAACATTTTTTGTAGTAGAAATGGAAACTTCAATAACTCATAAATAGAAATGTTTTCCCTTAGCTTTTTAAGATATTCAAAAACATCATAATCTAAGTTGGGGTTCACATTACTCTGTTTAGTCTCAACTAATTTAGATTTCTTTGGAGGCGGAGTTGTAGAGTTTTTAGAAGAAGGTTTGTTTGTTGTCTTACTCCTGGTGTTATAGGGATGTACTGTCTCGAAGTTAGCTTGGAAGATGCTATCCGAGAAGTGTCCAAAAATATTTGGAGAAGGTTGTTCCTCTTGGACTGTCTCTTGTTCAACTACCTCCTCAAGAATCTTAGGAGGCATCGAGTTATCTTGGGCTTCTAGAACTGTTTGAAGGGAACATTGAAAACTTTATAGATTTAGGCCTTCGGTGGTTGGATTAGGTCGGTTGGTAGGAAGAGGCCTCTGTAATGGGGGTTTTTAAGGTCCTTTGCTCGAGGAAGATTCTTCAATCAACCTCTTCAATTCTATAACTTGATTTGACAGTTTTTGAACAACTTTGGTTAAGTTTTCTAAATCAGAGTTTTCAGGTTGTGTTTTACTTTGAGTGGGTCCGGGGAGGATTTCGATCTTCTTTTTAGAAGAAGAACTAGTCTCAGTTTCGTTGCTAGTGGAATCTTTAAGACTAAGTATATCTTTTTCAATATGGATGGCTTCTTCAAAGGATTCTAACAATGTGGCTTTCTTGGATCGTTTAACCCAAATAACTATACTTTGATGCAAAGATTTAGTGTAGTAGGCTATTATAAGACTCTCTACAGGCATGGAATCCGTAGGGATTCAGTTTTTAAGCATTAAGAATCTTTGATTAAAGTCTTTGACTTTTTCTTTTGGGTTCATTCTTAAGCTAGAAAGATCCATGACCAGGACTTCCAGAGGTTTACCGTCTCTAAATTTTTCCAAAAAGCATGACTCAAACTTTTCCCAGGACACGATGGTATGGGGTTGTCAGGCAAAGTACCATGTGGATGCATTACCCTCAAAAGTGTAAGGGAACAACCTACAGAAAACGTCTTCATGTTCGACATTGCGGAGTCTTATGGCTAACATAAACATTTTAATGTGGTCTTCAACGATCTGTTTTGAATCAAGATCAAACTCGGGGAGCCCTTTCTCTGGATGCATAGGTAAAGGATGCCGAGCTCCAGGTACAACTACGGCATCCTAGTCAAGCGAGGGTCTAGCAGGGTTGTTCTGATTTTTCATTGGAGTGGTGGGTGTGGAAGGTTGAGAAAGGGAATTTCCTTCTTCAGAGGAATCTCCTCCAGAAGAGGAAGGAGATGATGGAGGAGGTGAAGGGGGTATGCCATATCCTCCTGCAGCAGGATTTAAGATTGGATCTGAAGGATTCACAGTAGGATCAGTGCCTCCTAATTGTTCTCTGATATCAGAGAAATCCAAAGGTTGGCCCCATGGAAGGTTAGGTTTCCTTAAACGGGCTAAGGCACTATGTGTTTTAATAAGAGATTGACGAACAATCTCTTGTATATCACCACCTGTAGGATTAGGGGTTGCTGGCTCAACTGTGATCTGTGGATCTTCGGTTGAAGTAGTTGTTGTTTGAAGGGGAATATTATCGTTTTAATGGCTTCTGGTCACTATAGGTGAGTGATTAGGTGGTGGAGGAGTCTTGCGACCGCCTCATGCCATTAATTAAATACAGACCCTCCTTCTAGCGCCATTTGTTGACGGGCGAAATTGACCGTCTGTCAACTGAGAGAGTGGAACCGGTCCAGGGTTGTCTAATAACCCAATCCGTTTGGGATGAATCACCATGACAGGTTTAGTGGCTCTGTTAGCCGATCTAAGGTCCTAAGAAAACAAAAATAAAACTAATCTACAATAACTAATCTAACTAAAAATAACAATTAAACACACTAAACTAATCTAATTAAAACTAACTATTAAACTCACTAACTAATCTAACTATGCTATATATACAAACTACTAACTAATACTATACTAACTCTAACAAATTAACTATCTAACTACTAACAGAAATATAACTTATTCACAAAATATACAATATCTACAATTTACAGATTTGAATAAAACCTGAAAAACTCGTTTTCATTCTGACGTAAGGCAGAGAAAGATATTTTTGTTGATTTTATATTTTTATGAACAAGAAATAAAACAATAAAAAAAATTAAACTAAACAAATAATACACTGATTCTAGTTACACATCTATCTAAACATATATCTAATTAAAATACTTAAATTATACTAAACAAACTAACGAAAATAAATCACAAACTAACCTGGAGGAATGCTCCAGATTTGTCCTGTGTATGATGACTATCTTAGCTGATCGGAGGGAGGAAAACCCGCACCGAATAATCCAGGAGCTTCTCATAAACGATAGTTGCAGTGCTCTTCAAGTATGTTTACAGGACAAATAAGACATAAAAATCACAACAATCATATGATTTATAAATCTCCACAATTAGAAAAACCCATATGCAAAGACTTATACAAAATAATTCAATTGATGAAGAAGAGAAATTTGTCGTTCATTAACTGAATCAATTAATTGTTGTACTTTTAAAGTATTGAAAGAAATAAGATATGGATGAAACATTAATTAATTCATATCATTTTGCAAAAGACTAAGATAGCTAAAGTAGTCACTAATCAAATGCAAATTGATAAGCATAATCATGAAACAAAAGATTGATATTATGAAAACCGAAAGTTGTAGTAGAACATCAACTTTTGTCTCAGTTTGTATTATATATCCATAGCTTGGTTCTCCCACAAGTAAGGATGATCCTTATTACAAAAATAATAAGTATTTATAAGTTTTCCCACAGGGTAAAACCTCCCTGTAGAAGTTATGAAAATGTTTACAAAAAATCTGGGAAGATATCCCCAACTTAACTAAACTGGGAACCTAAAATAAAACTAAAAGACACAAATATTCCCCTAGCCTGTCCAGCAAGTCCCATGCAATTCGAATTTTCCTGCAAAGGGTTGCAAAAGACTAAGATAGCTAAAGTAGTCACTAATCAAATGCAAATTGATAAGCATAATCATGAAACAAAAGATTGATATTATGAAAACCGAAAGTTGTAGTAGAACATCAACTTTTGTCTCAGTTTGTATTATATATCCATAGCTTGGTTCTCCCACAAGTAAGGATGATCCTTATTACAAAAATAATAAGTATTTATAAGTTTTCCCACAGGGTAAAACCTCCCTGTAGAAGTTATGAAAATGTTTACAAAAAATCTGGGAAGATATCCCCAACTTAACTAAACTGGGAACCTAAAATAAAACTAAAAGACACAAATATTCCCCTAGCCTGTCCAGCAAGTCCCATGCAATTCGAATTTTCCTGCAAAGGGTCAAAAATAGAAGAGTTAGAAGGATCTTTTATTAATAAAATGATAAAAAATTAAATTCTATAGACTAGCTACAGAATCATGCGATTCTTTAGCTAGTCTATATAAGACACAGAATCAACATTAAAATCGATTGAAAATATTTTAAAGAATCAAATTCAATAAACATCCAATAGCTATTTGAAAACAAATCATTAAACTTGAAATTATTATACCATTCGAAATCAAACAGGATCAATATTGATCACATGAATACAGAGATAGGCGTACTTTGTTTCTTGTGTCACCACAAAATCGAATGAACATAACCATAATCGTTTGATATCAATTGGGAATTGACACAGTCAAAACAAATCGCATGCAATTGTTATTCTATCTTATCATCAAGAGATACGATCGAATCCAAACAAGATCGTTATCAAATCGTTATAACTGTATTTTCATAGCAAACAATTCATGTCATGAGTAGATCAACTAAAACTGGTGCGAAAATCAATTCAAATAAAATCATAGCAGGGTCGATTGATTGGTAATAAAATTCGTAATTTGTTACTTCAAATCAAACAAGATCGATTGAATTTGGTCAAAATCATTCAGTTGGCCATGAATTATAATTGGATTTGACAAGAATAATTAATGTTGATCAATTTGTTTTACGAATCAAACAGAGCAGCAATTAAAATACGAGTCCAGCTCATAAAACAATCTTGCCAACTCATAATATAATCAGAATAGAAGTGAATCGAACAGAAAAGGTTTTAACATAGTCACTACGAATCAAAACCATTCCATGATTCTGGGCGTTTGCACAGGCTTAACTGAGAACATTGTTTTCATACGAAATAGAGTAGTTCTTCTCAAATTGAAACCGAATAGAGTTGTATTCCTATTCTGAGAAGATTACATGACATATGACAAGATCGTAATAATCAAACTTATTGAAATCCCTTTCCAATCACAGCATATGAACCATAACGAAATCAAATCTAATCATGATCGTATTCTAAATCTAGCATAGAAAACTTCCAGTTCGGAGTAGATTCAAATGAATTCAATTAAAAACAAACCATCAGTTTCGTTAACCTAACTAGTCAAACAAAAAAATAAAACCCAAACAAAAACCATTCAAATCCGATAAAATCTATCAATGGCTAAACTAGGAATGATCAAATCACTTGTCCAAAACGAAATTCCATTTAATTTTAGCAAGAGAAAAATATACACGATATAAACAAAGCTTATTCAAAGACCAAATTCCAATCACTATATTAATCCTGGTTATTGAAAAAATTAAAACGATATCAAAATCCATACCTGTATAGTGAGAAGATGGCTTTGTTACAACAAATCGGAGTTTATAATGGCTATGGCCGATTCAACATTTTTGAAAACGATGGAGCCAGTTGTCCTCGGATTTTATCAGTTGCTTGGAGTTTGTCTCTTTGACTAGTCAATACAACAACTTGATTTTCCAACAATTGAATTTTCGATTGGAGTATGGGTACGTTGATGTACTATCGGTCCAACCATAAATCACACTGGTCACAGGAAGACTATGAGGGGTTCGAAAGAGCAGGTGGGAGTTTGATCACATTGTTGAGGGTTTCATTAGGCAGTTTAATCCCCGGGTAACTAGGATCGTTCCTTAGGCAAGGGGGAAGATTCGACACAAAATCATAAGGTGCCTCGGGGCATAACCCTTTTGAGTAAGGGTACTCACTGGCTAGGAAACGTTCTATTTTAGAGTCTGAATCCTCACTAAGGATTATAGGTTTCTTCTCAACCGACGGTTTAGGCTTATTCCTGGCCTTTCTTGAAATCATCTGAGCATTCTTTTTACCCTTGGCATAAGCCGTAGGGTTTTCCTTGGACTTTTGGCGCACAGGTCATTTAATAGTCTCAATCTTCTCAGTCATAGCATCAGGTAAGTCAACATCAGGGTCGGTCGAGGGTTTAGGAGGAGGCAGTAGAGCATGGAAGGGCACAGGCAGCTCGGCCTTGGTTTCAATTACCACAGGTTTGTCAACCTGGATAGGGTCTGTATCATCAAAACCATTATGAGCGATGAAAGCTCTCCAGCTATCACCGTGTGAACTCGAGTGATAAACAATGATAAGTTTAATAAGTCCATGGTGTAATAGGCTACTGTCAGCCTTCTACCTTTTAAATCTTTTCAACATTTTATATAGGCTACGCTGAAAGAAAAAGGGCATATTCAACAGGTATCCCATAAAATTCATTAACAAACGCAGGTGGTAGAGAAACACAAGTCCATATCAACCTTCACAGGTCATGAACTACTTAATTATTATGAAAATGTCATGCCATCGGGGTTTTAACATAGATATTGGCATACCTCTGTCACAAGCTGTGACTTTGCGCGAAACGAACAAAAGTGGCCATGGAACCTCTTCCACTTTCGAATTTTTGAACCAACGCTGGCCTGTGGCAGGTAACCCTGTTGCAGAACTGATAAAATCCTCATTGATTTCCAATTGGACGTCGCCCACCTTGGCTCTACAACCATCAAACGTTAAAGTGAATTGTTGTGCCACAACTAGATTAAAACCCTCAAATCGTTGAACAAAGGTGAGCCATCCTTTATCCTCCAAGTCTTTTCGGGCATTGTCAAATAATAGCAAGGCTTGGTTTCCATTTGGCTCGATCCGCATGACAGGTGCCATGGAGCCGAGCTCACGGTAAGTCCAGGGTTTGGGTCATAGCATACACAGGAGAAGAGTGCACGTAGGTTACCCGAGCTAACAGAGTGAACGGGAAAAAGGATAGGCATAAATGCCATCGTGCGAAGGTGGTGGAGTTTATCTCTGCCATGCATAATAATTATTGCCAATAGTACCACTGCTATCTTGTAGTTGTTCTACCCATCATAGCATAGTCCAAAAATCATGTCACTTGGCTGACCAATGAAACAATGGTAAGTGTATAAACAAACGCGTGCAATCATCGTTGTGCCATAGCTTTAAAACCATCAAAATTCGATTTGAAACCAAAACCAAATGTTTAACCATGCACCAATGTATCAGCTCATATTAATAGTTTAACCAATGTGTGAATTTGTTTGAAACTAAGTGTCATACTAAATGAAATATCTCAAGGGTTTAATCATAACATTGATATATTTTCATGAAACCAATGATCAAGTAGATCAAAACACATCAATCCAAATGCCAACGCATCACAAAATTAGCGAGACAAAGTCACGCAGTCAATCCAAGAATGTCCAATGGGTACAGATTGAAAGGGTTTTTGCAAACTGCATAGCGATAAATGAAATGTAAGCGCAATGGGCATATCGACAAAAGAGATGACGACAATTCAGATAACGATTTCAATGTGACTTCGAAAGATGAAGTTTTCATGCTTACAGTCGTGAAAACAAAGTGAAGGTAAAGGAGAAAATGTCGCAAAAAAGAAAATGTCATTTCTTTGAAAGTTGAGATGAAAAATTGATGTTTGAAAAACATTGGTGTAGGAAGCTTATAAGACAATGGAAAAATGTAAATTGGCTGCCAACAAGGACCCCCTTATAGAGGTCAGGACATCAAAGAAAAGGAAGGGTTCTCCGCATTAACCCTCCGTGCGGAGGAAATCCTGAGTCACTAAGCCTCAATCGCAGAACGTGCTCATAGTAGATGATATCCAGCTCATCATCACAGCTATAGAAAATGCTTTAGAGGATATCCTGCAGAGACATGAATCCAAACAAGAAACATGGTATGAAAGGATTGAGAAAGAACTAAAATACATCCAACAAGCTATCCAGTCGAGCCGTGCAGTGTCTACTGCGCCATGCTCAACAAAAAGTGTAGAATTGGGGGATGATCCTACCCAACTACGTAGATTAGAATATGTGAGAGAGACCCGACTTATCGAGTCTAGGAAGAGAAGGAGTAGGCCACAGAGACCTTGAAGCAAGGAAAGGAGGAGGCCTTAGAGCAACGTTGGGTTGTGGAGTGTTGACACAAGGGCAGACCCAGGGTTCAACTCTAAGAGAACACCAACATGCCCTAACTACTGGCCCTTTTGGCTACACCTGTGAAGTAGATGCAGTCTCACTCGAAGCAACTATGGGGGGGTTGCAGGACAGAGATGTATACAACCAGGGGAAATATCAAGTGGATCTAATACCAGAACAATGTAGCATTCATATATCAGTTATCAGCTAGGATATACTGTGCACATCTACTTATCAAGTCTAACATAGTAATGAATTCATAGTATATCAATGACAGAGATAGAATACCAATCACACACAACAAAAAATATACGTGGTTCACCCTCTCTCTGGAGCTATGTCCACAAAAATGTGCTTTATAATATATTAAGATGAGGCATACAGTTCTTGTATGTGCTCTTAGCTAGCAAATCTTCTCTCTTCTCCTCTCTTTCTCCCCTCTCCCTATGCACCCAGCTACAGGTCTATCCTTCACACCCAACTGAAGATCTTACAATACCACAAGGCTCTCCCACTTAACACTTCTCTCTCCCATGACAATAATCTCTCACAACATACCAACAACGAGATCGATACTAGTAATAGTGACACAACAACAACCCAACCCAAGTCCTCTTGACCTTTATTTAAACATTACAATAGCTCACTGATACCCTTAGGCTGAAACCTAGGTGTCAAAACCCTAGATACCAAAACCCTAGGTGTCTAAAACCCTAGGTCAACTTGACCCACATTTTTAGGGCTTCACCAACCTGTCTTTCCTTCCTTCTCATGTGGTGCTCCAAATCATCTGATTATGGCTTCTTCCTCTTGTTGATTTTTCTGTGATCCTTCTTTCTTTATGATATTTTATCCTCGATCTCCTCATTCAATGGATTTCTTCCTCAAACTTTTCTCCGTCTTTTCTGCTCTTTTGCTCACTTCGACCTAATAACAGTCACTATGCCTTCTACAAAGTTCGCATTTTGACTTTTCTTCCTTGTTCTTTGCTTACTTCCATAACCAAGGGCCAACAAACCCCCAACACTCACCTATGATTCATCCCGAGGCACTTCAAATCTGATTATTCTATTTTACTTTGACTTCAGACTGTAAAGCATAGCCTCTGCTTTTTTTTTTATTCCTCCTCTCCTTCCTTGTGCAAACTGTCTTTTCTGTGTCTGGTACCTAGTTTCAATGACACTTGGTACCTAGACCCTTTTCCTTCATGCTTCTACTAAGAGTTGCAATGAAACTGTTTTTCATAATACAACTTCAGTTGGCTCCCATTCACTAATCCTTCCTTCCATTCTCCCTTCAAGGTCTTCAATTGCACATCTCCTCCTTCTGTAACATAAGCGACATCATATGGCCCGAGCCAATGCATTATGAACTTCCTAGGATTCTTTATGAACTTATTATCATATACTAGTACTATATCACCTTGTTCGAATGCCTTCTTCTTGATGTGCCTGTCATGATAGGCCTTCTCTCTTTCCTTCTGTACTTACTGATAGAATCCTGCAATAAATCTATCTTCTTCCAATTCAACCAACTGTAAGAGCCTCTCTTGAACAATTCTAGTGTCATCCATATCTGTAAAGGAAGCAATTATTAATCTTGGAACCAAGTATTCCATTGGAGCAACAACTTCGAGACCATAAACCAACTTGAAGGGGGTATGCATTGTTAACTTCTTTCAAGTGGTTCGATAGGCCCAAAGTACTGTTGGTACTCTTAAATCCTAGTCATCCATGTTCACACTACAAATCTTGGTTAGTGTTGTCTCCAAAATCTTGTTGAGCGATTCTACTGTCCCATTTGCTTGTGGATGGTAAGGTGTGCTCTTCTGATGACAGACTGCAAATTCCTTAGTCAAGGCTTCAAAAGTTTTATTTATGAAATGTTTTCCTTGATCACTCATAAGGATCTTTAGGCAGCCAAACCTAGTTATGATGTCATCAAATATGAAGTGCGCAACTATAGTTGCACTAGAATCCCTGACCGCTCTTTCTTTGGCCCACCTGGTCAAGTACTTTGTTGTTTTATATATGTACCTTGCTCCTGTATGCTTCCCTGGTGGGTTTATAGATCCCACAAAATCAATGGCCCATTTATCAAATGCTTCTAAGGTCAGTTGTGGTGCTAATGGAATTTCATCTCTTTGGGAAGATTTTCCAACTCTTTGGCATACATTGCAGGATCTAGAATAGTCTTTAGCATCTCTATGTAAGGTAGTCCACCAAAGGACATCTCTCAGAACCTTATGCGCAGTTGATTTCGCTGCGTAATATCCTCTTGCAATGCCTTCATGAGCTTCTGTGAGGATCAATGGTCACTCTGCCTCCATAATGCACCTTCTCAATATCTCATCAAGTCCTATTTTGTATAGTTGTCCATCTATAAGAGAAAATTATACAACATGCACTACTAGTTGTTTCTTTTGGGGAATCATACATTCACTAGGTGCCATTCCTGTTGACATGAACTGGACTATTTCTGTGAAGTGGTCATCAATATTTCTAATGGCTAGCAGTTGTGCATCCGACAATGCATCCTCCAAACTGGTTAGCTCTTCGCCATGTTCCAACCTCAACAAGTGATCAGGACCTTTGTTCATTCTCCCTGGATTTACTATGATCTCAAAGTCATATTCCTGAAATAGCAGAATTCATATGCATATTCTCCCCCCCAACACTGGCTTGTTGACTAGGTATTTCAATGTGGAGTGATTAGTAAACATTTTAAGGTGCCCTCCCAACAAGTAGTGGCAGAATTTATGCAATGCATATGCCATGGCTAGCCCTTCTCACTCAGTGGTGGTGTAGTTGACCTCTACATTTGATAGCTTCCTGCTAGAAAAATCTAATGGGTGATCAATCTCTCCTTCACTAGGTTTTCCTAACACTGCTCCTAAGGAAATGAAAGATGCATCGACATGTACATGAAACTCCTTGGTCCAATCTGGGAGAACCAGAATGGGCGCGATGACCATATTCTATTTCAATGTGTCGAAACTCTACTGGAATTCTTTTGTCCAACTGAACTTACAATCTTTCTTAAAAATCTTCTTCATGGGTGTTTTAATATGGGAATATCCTTTAATGAACTTCATGTAATATCATGTGTTTCCCAGCGCAGTGCGCAGCTGTTTGACTGAAGTAGGAGGTGGCAGATCAACTATAATGACAATTTTAGATGGATCAACCAACAATCCCTTCTTGCATACAATATGGCCTAACAACACTCCAAATGGTGAGAAGAATATGCACTTTTTTAGGTTCAAGGCAATTTGACACTGCGTGCATTTATCCAATGTTAGCCTTAGACATTCAATATGATTCTTCAGTAAACTAAAAATAGTCCAATCATCAAAATATACTTCTAGAAATTTATGCAAAAACTCCTTGAATGATTCGACCACCACCCTGTAAAAGATGGATGGGGAATTATTCAATCCAAAATGGCATCACTGTATATTGGTAGGATCCCCATTATGTTGCAAATGTGGTCTTATGGCAATCTTCCTTGGCAATCCGAATCTGATGGTATCCTGAAAATATGTCTGTAAAAGAATATACTTCCTGGCCTCCCACATTATCTAACACTTCATTAGTGAATGGTGTAGGGAAAGGGTCATGAAAACAAGCATCATTCAACTTCTTGAGATCTATGCATATCCTGATCTCTCCTATCTTCTTGTATTGCATCACCATAGGGCTAATCCATTATGACTCTTTGACAGGTTCTATAATCCCTACTTCCAACATTCTGTCGAGCTTAATCTTCACTTTCTCTTTGTACTTAGGGTTCAGTCTGTAAGGTATCTGTTTGATTGGTATTGCATCTAGCTTCAAATGGATCCTCATATCTCCCATAGTCCCTTTAATGAACTTCATATCAGTGAAATTGGTTGGAAACAAGTACTGATATTCATGCAGTAATTTTGTGATCTTGTCAATGGTAGCAACATCCCGATAATATCCAACATTAGAAAGCTTTGGGGTTTGTTATGTTCCAATATTGACCTTCTTAATCTTGATTGGTTGTCCAATGAATGGTAACTCAACTCTTGGTCCTTCCACATCTTTTTGGCCTTCTGTTTCTGTAATGTTCACCTTTCTTGGATCATTTTCTTCATTAGCATTGATGTTGTAACAACCTTGCAGTTTTTGTAGAGGCATAGTCCATTCGTTCTCGTGTTTATCCAAAGGGAGGCTAGAGGCCTCCTCAAATACTTTATGTCTAGCAACTTGTAGTGTTTCATCTACTGAAGGATATTGACTTTCAAATAATAAGGTGGTTACAAAATTCTGAGTCATACCTTTCCAATCTGTAGTAATGAGGCACAACTCTACTTGAAGGTACTAGTTGATAGGTGTCATGTCCAGTGTGTTGATGAATTTGTGTACCCATTTTTCTTGAGGAACATTGCTCTAGGCTTCCTTACAGCTTCACACATGGTTCTTTGGGAAGCTTCGACCTATGTTTCGAACTTTTCATCCTTCCACTTGTCCTAAGAATCACGCTGTCATCAAGGTATGACATTGTACTAAGTCTGTAATTTTGTTTTTGTGTGTCCCCCACCATCTTGTTGGGGTTTCTTTCAGGGCCTCATCCATTGCCAAAAGTATTTGTTGCATTGGTACACTCTCTTCAAAGTCCGACAAGAAGGTTTCTAAAGTATTTAGACCATCGAAGGTGGGTAAGTTACTTAATGTTGTGCCGATCCAACGAACTTCTATGGTTAATATAGCACATCTTCTTGTAGATACTCTATACATCTTATTCTGCCAGTTCTCTAGTGCTTCTTCTGAGTCTGAGGAACATGCGCTATCACTTCGCCAGCTTAGGTTTCCATCGGTCATAGGATTAATGTAATCTTGTTGTCTGGATATTAATTTGTATATGTTTTCCAGTTCACATGAACGGTCTTCTTCTCTGATGGGCTCTATGTATCGCTGACCTTCATCTAGATATAAGGTTGCAATGACCCTAAGGCCATATTTTTCAAATGTCATACGTATTTTATTTAAATCAACCAAAGTGGAATTATTGAAGGCCCAGTCAATTCCTAACAATGTAGGGTACGGGCAACTGTCATCAACTATCTCAATTACCTCAAAATATGAAAAATGTTCTTACTTCATCGATGTCCACAGGGACATGTTCTAGTCTGCCAAAGGGGATTACAACCAGTTGATTAGCCATCTTGATCTTTACAGGGGATTAGATCGGCCTAGGTTTTTCCATTAGTGCCCAAGTTTGGTTCGTCATGACATTGACCTCCGACCCTAAATCGAGGACCACATAGTCTATATCATATTCACCTATTTGAGAATTCAAATGTAATTCATTATTTGTCCTTCTCTTCTTACCGATTTGATGTACTTCCCTATTCAGTAAGGGGTCTATCTTTCCTAGCTCATATTGTCTGATTAAATTTTGTAGTTCTTGGATAGCGCTCTCATCCTAAATCAACTTAACACAAGTATATAGAAATTCCATGAGCTTGCTTATGTAAGGTAGCTAGAGAGGTAGTGGGGGGGGGCCTAGAGGGCCCATAGTGATAATAGTGGAGGTCATTCAATGTAAGGTGGACTAGGTCCACTATATTATTAAATAAGACCCACTATGGTAGTTAGATATAATAAATGTAAGAGGACTTCTTAGAAGGTTCTACTTCTAGAAGATTCCTCCTCTAGAATGTTCTTAGGTGATGGTAGCACTATATAAAGGGATTCAAGCAATGTAATGAGACATGAAGAGAATTATTGTGTTTGGAGTTGAAGCTCATTAGGAGGAAGCCCCCTCAAAGAGGCAAGTGAATAGGAGAGGATCCCTTCCATAATAGGATCCATTGTATGGTGTTGCCCTACCTCAAGGGTTTGATATAATAAAGTTGTGATTTTCTATATTGTTAAGAATGCAATACTGAATACAAAAGAACCACAATTTATATACAAGAACAATATGCAAAATCTTCTTTATTACCATCAAACCCTTAGGGTAGGGCAACACCATACAATGGATCCTATTATGGAAGGGATCATCTCCTGTTCACTTGCCTCTTCGAGGGGGAAACCTCCTAATGAGCTTCAGCTCCAAATACAATACTTCTCTTCATGTCTCATTACATTTCTTGAATCCCTTTATATAGTGCTACCATCACCTAAGAACATTCTAGAGGAGGAATCTTCTAGAAGTAGAACCTTCTAAGAAGTCCTCTTACATTTATTATATCTAGCTACCATAGTGGGTCTTATTTAATAATATAGTGGACCTAGTCCACCTTACATTGAATGACCTCCACTATTATCACTATGGGCCCTCTAGGCCCCCCCCACTACCTCTCTAGCTACCTTACAACTTACCTATTTTCCTTCTCTTGGAAAAGAAGACTGATCAAATACCTGAGACATTCCATACTCTCTTACTTCTGGTCTTGTTTTTTATGAATAACCTCAGTCTCCTTTGAACTCATTTCTTGCTTCTTCAAATATTTGTCTTTCTTTATTTGCATCAATGGTTTGGGTCTTCTCTACAACTTTCCTAATTCCTAAATCTTCTATAGTCTTCCCTTTGGTCATTCTGTCATCTCTTGTAACAATGCCTCCTCTAGCAATAATAATGACTCTAGGATCTTCTCCATGAGGTTCAACTTTCATCAATTGTCTCTGCGGGTTCTGCTGAGGTCCTTGTTTCTCCTAAAGTTTAGCCAGTAATGTTGGACATTCCTCTATAATGTGCTTGAAAGAGTTGCAGTATCTACAAGTGGTACAAGGGTTCTGACAGTCCCTTGCCAAGTTTCTTGTCTGTGCACAGTTATAACATATTATCTATCCTCAGCCTCGAACCATTCCTCCTCATTGTCCTCTTCCTCTGAATCCACCACGAGGATTGAAGTTTCCTCTCCCAGGGGAGTTATGTTGTGTAGTGTTTCCTTCTTGTTGTACTTCACCTTGGATATTGTATATATCTCTTGACCTTTCATGCATGAGATCATAAGCCCTACACTCCCTATCATCATGTCCCATGGACTTATAGAACGTGAAATACAAATTTGTAGGTGTCTGAACATATTTTTGCATGTAATAGCACTCACCAGTACGATGTCTATTTCAACATACCCCACACCAGGGTAAGGTGACTTGATTCAAAGGACTCAGAGCTCCAGAGGCCAAGTATTGATGGAATAGGGGATAGTGTTCCTTGTCATGTCCCTTTGATATGCATCTGACACACCAGATGTCTTCTCTTTTATCTCTTCCCTTCTATTTCTTCATATCTTCAACCTGCAAAGACAAACTAGTTAGGTGACTCAAGATCAGACTCATACCTGAGATGGATTCTCCCATAAGGGCTAATTCTAACTTCATGGAGATCTCCAACACCTCAACCTGCAAAGCAATCTTCTTCTGCATCAGAGGAAATCTGATGTGTGGTAAGAGGGCATCAATGAACCATTCCTTGTTCTTCTCATCTGGGATCTGAAAAGTCAATTGGCCTATTAAGGTCTTGAATCTCTGATTGAACTCCCAAATAGGTTCAACTACCTTCTGTTTGATCTCTTTCAGATCTGTAATACATTGTGACTCTGATTTGGGTTTCTTGAACTCTGTAATCAATGCATTCTTGATCTCATTCAACGGCTTAGGCTGTGCAAGTTCTTGGACAAGCTTCATGTACTAGCTCAGTGTGTAGTCCCTTAGGGTAGTGCTAAACTAGGTTCTTTTGACAGGTCCGTCGATGACATTTTTAATATTCCATACAACTTTACATAGGAACCAGTGTTGATTAGGATCTTCAGATCCATCTCCCTTAAAGGTAGGGAGTCTCATCTCATCTGCCATAGATCTTCCTAGGTTTCCTATCTGAGTATGTGGTGGACTACTAGTAATAGTACTCTGAACGGTCTGGTAACTTTGATTGCTTTGATTACTTAACACTGTTGAGCCAACAAGAGTATTAATAGTACTTAATTCAATATTCTATGCAATTCCTAAGGTTTCAATCGCGTCCTGACGAAGTTCTTCAGCTTCCTCTTCCTCTACCCTAGTGGATTCTAAATAATCTTTGTCCGTCAGGTCTGCCTCTTCTCCACTATATAAACCCTCATCTTCGTAGTTGTTCTTGAACAGGTTCGCAGGATGAACTTCTCTTAACACTCTCCCACTGCGCGTATGTCCAACCTCTATTTCGTTGTCGCTGCCTGAATTCCTGAACATTTGCTTCTCCAAATCCGATCAATCTACTGTATCTTCAGGATGTTCTTTTCATGCAATAACATCTTGATTCTCAACTTTAGAAAAAGTAAAACTTTTCCTGTAGTTCCCTTGAAGAAATATCTCTTGGATTGGTTGTATGACTCTACTCTGTCAACAACAAACTCGATGATGTAGCCCCCAATGGTGCTATCAAACTAGTGATCCACTTATCTCGACACGACGTTATCAACTCTCTTGACCTTCTTGATCAACATCGATGTCCAAACTACATGAGGTCTAGATCTGACTTCAAACTGGGTATTTGCTAACCTGGCTAACCAATCATATAGTTCCTGATGGATTCCTCCAAAGAATATCTTGTGTGTATCAGTAAAAATATGTATTTCCAACCAATTCTCTATACTAATATTAGAGTTCTTGGTATGGGCTTCAGCAAAGTCCTTTTCTTGATCATCTATCCACTTTTGAATCTCTGTCTTTGATGGGAACCACCTTGACATTCCCTCAAAAAGATTTTTGTCCCGACTACGGAACCATTTGTTGGCACAGGGGAAGACCCAGGGTTCAACTCCAAGAGCGCACCAACAATCCCTAACTATTGGCCCTTTCGGCTACACCTACCAAGTAGATGCACTCTCACCCAAAGAAGCTATGGGGGGGTTGTAGAACATATATTTCTACAACCAGGGGAAATATAAAGTGGGTCCAATACCAAAACAATACAACATTCATATATCACTTATCAACTAGGATCTACTATGCACATCTACTTATCATGTCTAACATAGTAATGCAATCACAGTATATCAATGACAGATATAGAATACCAATCACACAAAACAAAAAATATACATGTTTCACCCTCTCTCTAGGGATACATCCACAAAATAGTGCTTTATAATATATTAAGATGAAGCATATTGTTCCTGTTTTCACTCTTAGCTAGCATATCTTCTATCTTCTCCACTCTTTCTCCCCTCTCCCTGTGCACCCAGCTGCAAGGATGACCTTCACACCCAATTGAATATCTTACAATACCATAAGACTCTCGCACTTAGCACTTCTCTCTCCCACGACAATAATGTCTCACAACATACCAACAACTAGATCGATACTAGTAACATTGACACACTAACAACCCAACTTAGGTCCTCTTGACCTTTATTTATACATTACAATAGCTCACTGATAGCCTTAGGCCGAAACCTAGGTGTCAAAACCCTAGATACCAAAACCCTAGGTGTCTAAAATCCTAGTTCAACTTGACCCGCATTTTCAGGGCTTCTCCAACCTATATTTCCTTCCTTCTTATGCAGTGCTCCAAATAATATGATGATGGATTCTTCCACTTGTTGAGGTGTCTGTGATCCTTCCTTCTTTCTGATCTATCATCCTCGATATCATCATTCAACAAATTGATTCCTCGGACTTCACTCCGTATTTTCTTCTCTTTTACTCACTTTGACCCAATAACATTCACTATGCCTTTTGCGAAGTTCACATTTTTCCTTTTCTTCCTTGTTCTTCACTTACTTTCATAACCAAGGGCCAACAAGCAACAAGAGACAGAGGACCTTTGGTCGAAGTTCGAAGAGGACAAAGAGAAAATCCAGAAAGAGAAAGACCATCTACTTGCAGAAAAGACTATGATTATAGAGGCAATGACTAGAGTACTTCTCTCTATGTCATACTTGGCACAAATGGAAGAAGAGGCAACCAAGAGCCAAGTGGGGAAGCTCACCGAGGCCATTCAGCAACTTCAGGCATGAGTTGTAGATCTAGAAATTCAAGCGGTGCCTAGCACTCTGGAAGAAGTACAAGACCAAAGGGAAGAAACTTCCAGGAGAGCAGTAGAAACAATCAGGGTGTTGACCACATAATGTAATAAACTCAATGACCAAAGTGCGTAGACATATGAGTGCCTTGAAGAAGAGCCAGAGTTGAGGAGAATGGAGGCACAGCTGTAAGAGGTGAAGCAGTGTTGGCAGCCCAACGATTTTCTTACCTTTTTATGTCAATTAAATGATCTGTATAGCTGCCTAACTAGGGTCATGAATTTTTATCACTCTTCATGAGATGTTTCCAAAATGACAGTTGTAAATTGTCTCTTCTCCCTATTGTCTATTTCAGGATTTGTTTTCATGACTAAAAGCATGAAAACTTGTGACTGTGATTACCATTATGTTTTAAAATTTCATTAAAGGCAAAATGTGCATATAGTTTATTATGGAATTTTGATTCCTTGCCATGAAGATGTTACTCTCTTTGTTTTAGTCCTTTCAATTCCAAGCATGCTTAAGATCTTATTGGTTTTATGAATAAAACACCCCCGCGATTTTATTTTTGTATAGTTTTGGTTTGATTCTTGGCTACGTTTCTTTTACAAAACTTTTGATTTTTTTATTTTTGACTTACCCAAACTTTGTAATCAAACCCACGATGTGTGCACTTATTCTCATTTTAATTATTTGGTCCTAGCTCATACTGAATGAAGAGGTGGCATACGATTTGTAGACTGTCATCATTTCTAAGGATGGCTCTGGGATTCGCAAACCTTCTTCACACACATTTCAATTAAACGTCCATCCCATCGTATGAGTCTTTACAACGTTCATTGTTGGGCTCGGGGTTATGGCTCTATTTTGTTTTTACAAACCCCTCCTGTATGCTTTGTTTTTTTGATTACCCTCCCGTACAGTATGGCTCCTATCGTGAGAATTGAACCAAATGGTATCCAAACCCTTCTCTCATTCAACGATTCCAGAGAATATTTGGAGAGAAGTGGTTGGCTCGTTTTCATTAGGAAGTTTCAGGGTTTCAATTTACAGGTTGCCCAAGAATTCGCCTTCTCCTTTGATGGTTGTAGAGAGAAAGTTGGTGATGTGCAACTGGAGGTTACCGAGGAGTTCTTGAGTCAATCCACAGGCTTGTCAGCGAGCGGTCAAAAATAGTTTAAAAATGCAAAAGTAGAGGAAGTTCCTTGGACCCTCCTGTTTACATCCCGGAAAATAACAAGTTGTGATAAAGGTATGCCCATTTCATTCCTAAAATCTCAGTGGCATGATTTTCTCGTTGTGGTAAAGCAATTTGTTATATGTGAGGGACAGTTCGGGCTTGTATTTTTGTACCATTTACGTCTGTTTATGATTTTTATGGGTTTCCCTTTGAATATGCCGTATTACTTACTCAGGAGTCTTTATAAAATGGGGAAAAGATACAAGAAAAACCGGTCAGACTCTATTCTTTTTCATCACGGCCTAGTTAAAATCCTGATCATACATCAATTATAGTCACAGAATGATAGATGGGATTTGTTTATAACCCGAAATGGATATGGTAACCCTGATATGGGTGAGTTAGATAAACTCATGGTTGAGGAGACCCTTGTCCACCCAATGGCATCTCTCTCACCTCCCCAGACTCGTGTATCTTCCCCTATCAACTAACCCTTGATTGATCCCAAGGTCATTCAATAGGCCTCTCAGCAGATTACACATCCAACTGACTATGTTAAAAACTTAAAGAAACCCACAGGGAAGAAATCTAAAAGTAGTGTTGATGTAAATTTTAAGAACAAAAGGGCTCAGAGATTGATATCACGAAGTCTACGTAATAAGATGAATTCTCATGCAAATGCGATCAGCATGATCGAGGTGTTGACGGGCAAAATTGACCATCCGTCAACTGGAAGAGCGAGTCTGGTCCGAGGTTGTCTAAATAACCCAAGCCGTTTGGGGTAACTCGTTCTGACGGGTTTAATGGCTCCGTTAGCCAATCTAAGAATCCTAAAAGAAACGAATAAAAGGGAGAAATAACTAACTAATTACTAAACACACTATATATATGTACATATATTAAAATGTAAATATAGTAGTTGTATTTAAGCAGAAGATATACAAGTCTTGTTTATTTACATGATTTACAAGATGTAAGTTTTAATCGAAACTCATGAAAATCAATGGAAAAATGATTACTTCTAGGAAGCAGATAAAGAAAGCACATAAAAATATTTATTGTTTTTCTTTTATAAATTTAAAGAATCTTGCAAAAACAATTAATGAAACATGAACATGTGGATAGTCAAAGCCGAACCATACATTCTAGTTTCAATGATATGTAAATGAAAGAAAAATACAAAGAAGCTATCCTATCAGTGAATTAGTGGAGTGTATCCAAGCATCTACATGAGTGATGAACATCCAACTACCATGTCCAAGAGAGAAATCTACAATGAACCTTATTACTGTTCTAAATAAATTTAGAACATGTATTGGCAGCTTAGGTTTTAATGACAGAAAAGGAAACACAAACATAAACCTGTGATCTCATAATTATACATGATTACAACA
>ML789182.1:238740-249239 GCA_009831015.1 Picea engelmannii
CTTTCAAATATGATCTTAATTCTAGAAGCTTCAAGAGAATAAAATCAAACAAATCATAGATAATTCTTTTTTATTATTATTATAAGATGCAAAATGAAAAAAGAATTTAATTAATTAATATCACCAAATGATTTCATAAAAATAATAAACCAACCAAGGTATTATTTGATGAAGTATTGAACACATTATTCAAAATAGTCAAACTTGCTAATGAGAAAAAGAATAAACACATAATCATAATTTAAACAAAAGTAAACATTTGATAAAAAAAATTAACGTTTTTGTTTAAATTGAGATTTTTATGCTTTTTTTTTAACTTTTGACATATACTCTAGTAATAAATGACTCATACTAAAGAGAATGTCTTAAGTTTGTCTCAAAGAAAGCCAAGGAATGGAACTATTTGAAAAGGTTGATTCTGTAGCTCATTATAATTATCAAGATTTTAATAGGGGCCCTTTAAATTTTGTAAAAATATAAGGGGAGTTGTTGGGGCCCAACACGAGGTTAATGAAATCTCGGACTCTAAAATCAACAAATTCCTTACAAAGGAAGACCCTTTGTCATTCGAGCCACACCCTAACCGACCCTACAACTTTGTCGATAATTTGCCTCCCTGTTTGAAAGACAATCCAGAGTTTCTTGGTGTCAATATTTGCAATAAATATACTGTCCATATGGAGGGCTCTCTGGTCCACAATATTGTTTGTTATAATGCAAACACCACATAGTCACAGTGTGAGGTCTGTCTATCATGGATTGATAGATATTATACTGACATCCCAATTCTACAGTCACGGGTTAATTCTTTAAAAGATCAGGTTGATGTTTAAACTAGCGAAAACTTGAGGCTCGAGTAAGTTATTCAAGGCAAGGAAAAACGTTTGAAGACCACAGGTCATGTGATATTTAAAAAGGTTGAGGTTGCTACAACCATTGTAAACTCCAAGGTTTCATGATACAATTTGATTGCATGGTTAGATGTAGGATCTTTTAAATTAATAGCATGTTTATTTTCATTCTTAAGTTAGATTATTTGGTTTGTTGAATAAACTATATTTCATTATTAAATTAGTCTATTTTATTCATTAAATAAAATGAGATTTCATTTGCTATTATAACTAGCTACAGAATCACAAGATTATGTAGCCAGTTATGTTAATTCGAATTGTGTAAATTAATGACATAAAACATATCTGAAATCTTTCTATTTTCATTTTCTTTCAAGATATTCAGGTGTCCATGATTTCAAAATTGATCTGAAGCACTCTTAAGATCTTCCAATAATATCTATGATGTATTTTGAATGAACATAAATGAACTGTTCTTAGTTTTTTAGGATTTAGTAGGATTAGGGTGGTTGCATCCCCTTTATTTTTGAAACAAATATTTGATCTCAGGAACATAAACAGTTATCTTTCCTGAGGCATTTATAAAACTATCATTTTTGTAAAGAAAGGCATCTCGGCCTGAAGATGGAGTATGGACAATTACACACAGACTTGAATGGAACATAATGCATGTTACAGCTTTAGCTTTTGTGTATTATGTTTTAGTTTAAGTTCTATTTATTTCGATGTGATAATAGATGGTGAAAGATTTTGTCTTCATGATTTATTGTGAGTTGAAATAATTCGTTATTACAAGTTGTCCATATCTCACGTTTCAGATACAATACAGGGTGATCATCGATTCAATTCAAACTATGAGATTTATCTCTAATTTTTTGTTGAATGTTTAAATACAAGTTCTTACAACAAGCTTTATCTCACTGTAGTTATCTGTAAATCATAAGATCACTGTGACTGTCTCCATAAGACATTTTGTTATCAAAACTCAGTTTCCAACATATTGTTTCGCATTTATTCGAAGCAATCTTAAGATTTGTTGCACATTTAATTCTCGAATAAGGTGGTTGGATATTCTCTATTGTACAGACGTTGGATGCATTAATAGGTTAGTCTGTTCTTTTATTTCATTTTCTTGCTCATTATAGAATCTTTCATATATAGTATAATTTTCACTTTATATATCTTTTTGTTTAATTAAGTAGTTTAATATTTGATTTTATGAATGCATACAAACAAGAAAACAAACCAAAAATCAAATAGTATTTTGTCTTTCTTTATTACTTTCATCAAAAAGAACCATTAAACATTTGATTTTCTATGAGTTAAGATTAAAACTCATTATTTGTATATGTTGTATATATGATAAATAGAACTATTATATAAATATTAATCAGATAAATTGTATATATATATATATATATATATATATATATATATATATATTAGATGTACATATATATTTCAACGATTATTATTTAGTAATTTATTGCATTTCTTTTAGTTATTTTTCGCTTCCCTTGGGACTTTAGATTGTCCAATGGAGCCATTAAACCCATCAGAGTGAATTAATCCAAATGGCTTGGGTTAATTAGGCAACCCTAGACTAGATTCACTCTTCCAGTTGACGAGTAGTCAATTTTGCCCATCAACAAGCAGTAGGTGTCGATTGTGAAAGCACAGTTGAAGCATCTTATGACAGTTGATAAGATGAAGACATCACAGGAGCAGTGCGCAGTTCAGCAGCAGGTCACTTCCATCTAGAGTTGAGTTATGGAGGTGACCCAGAGACTCCAACTGATGTAGGAATAAGCCTGCACACTTTTTGATGAGATCGAGGGACAAGGTGCAAAACTGGAACATGTGGTCACAATAGTAGAAGAATGCCTAGAAGGGCCTATCACCGAGCAAGTAATTCAAGAGTTCGTCGAGCAGGAGGCTCTCATGAAGCAGCGAGTTGAGGAAGCTTCAGATAAGGTCGAGGCCTTCGAGGCATTATTTCCTAGATCAGAGTGACTTGAGACGAGTTATAGGTGAGTGTTGGGGGCCTGTTGGCCCTTGACCAGGTTTTGAGGAAACAATGGTTATGTTTGACCATTTTTGGAACTTTGAAAGGCTGGTCAAAGATGGAGCGCCCAAGTGAAGCAGAGATCACCAGATCTCGCCCCTTTTGTGGGCTCTTTGGTCTTTTAGGGTTTTTGTAACGGGTATGGGATGTCATCCCATGGGTTTACCTATGTTTAGGCCTCTTTTGTAATGTATATATAAGTAGCTAAGTGATGTTAGAAGTAATTCTTATTGGCTTTGTGAAAGAACCTGTGAAGGTGGCTAAGTTAAAATAGTTGTGAATTCTTTGTGCATACTGTATGTGAGACTTGCAGAGCTAAGTGCAAGTGGTTGTAGTTGGCTTTGTGCCTTGACCAAATTCGAGGAAGGAGGGTCTTGTGAGGTGTGCATAGATCTCATGTCTCTCATAAAGTTGGCTTTGTGGCTTTGTGCACAGGAGAAGAGGAATGTAAGAAGCTTGAATATCAGTAAAGAAGACGAAGAGTTGGTGGATGTATCCCCACACTGGGGTGAACCACATATATCCTGTGTTATTGTGATTTGTGCTATGTGTTCATGATGGTTATGTTTATATTTTATTAGTTTACTATTCTGTATGTATGATAGGTAGATCCATTGATGCTTAGTGCTTGATATATGAATAAATGATAGATATTATCTAATGCTATGTGATGAATGTTTAGATGTGTTTAATATTGATTACTACTACATTGATCTACAATTAGGATTAATCTACGATGTGAATACAAATCATAATTGAATGCATACTATTGGCTAAGTGCTCTGTTGAAGTGTGTAATCACATATCTGTGTCCCAACTAGGTCATAGACACTTGATTCCTGCAACCCCCCCTACCTCTACCTCGGTTGACACTTCATATACTTCCCTGGTGTTTACAAAAGGGCCAATAGTTAGGGTTTTGTTGGTGCGATGTTGAAGCATTGAACGCTGTGTATGCCCCTGTGCCAACACACTCCCTATAAGTGTATTAGGGAGTGATGAAAGCTTGATTATCTCTCCCCCTTAATATATTAGGGAGCGATGAAACCTTGATTATCACTCTGTATGCACTATTACAAGAGTGATAATCCTTGTTCCGGGTGAATTTGGAGCTCATTTTCCCTCATTTTTGTTAGTTATTTGTTTCAAAACTTTACATAAGAATCCTCCATGCATGATTGTGGATTTGATTTATTGAAGTTCAATGATTATCACATTTTTCTTGCCTCTTTTGAGTTTGCAATTCCTTCAAATTGTGAAATGTACACTGCCCTAGGTTAACTTGATCATTTGGCCAAGTCTATGTCATCATTAGTTTGATCCTCATTAGTTGTAGGTATTGAAACTTTTTTTACCATGATTCCAAAGCCTTCTAAGTGTTTTACTTGTTTGTTGTTGGGATCCTTTTCATTGATTTGGAGGTTTCTTATGTTGCAATAAGCCTTTTTTTAGCTTCTCGTTCTATTCTTCTTGGGAAAAATTATGATCCCTTGACTATACTCTTGAACTCTTTAGCCTTACTGCAACTTTGCATTGATATTTGATCCTTGTCACTTAAATTACGAAGTTTGAAAAAACGGTTTTCCTTTACTTTGAATTTTTGATTCTTGTTTGAACAAGTGTTGAAAGCATCCTTGTGTTTGGATTCTTTTAGCCTAGTTGAGTGCTTGTTTTATTCATCTTCTTTAGATTTTGGGTTCTTTGCAAGTGTCATTGAGTCCTTTCATTCAGATTGAAATCGAAATAAAAAGAAGATTCTATTTTGATTTTTCATGTAATTTAGAAAGAATAAAACAAAAACATTTCATTCTACTTTTATAGGTGGATTTTTTATCATTTATTTGTGTTAAGAAGAAAAATATATCCTCTCCTTTCCTCATATAGAATTCATCGAAACGAATCTTTGCATTTCATTATTTATATTGGTTTTGGATTCAATTCATAAAATCATCAAGTTCATATTCATATGCCCTGTTGAGTAATGAAAAACCATTAAAATGAACTAGGCACATAATCTAAAATCAATTAGACTTATTTTTCTTTGATAGAAAACCAACAAGTCTAGGATTTTAGGGCCTTGATAGTAGGGTGGAGAATTAAATCTTCAAGGCCACAAGAATGATACTAAATAATACTAGAGAGTGTAAAATATAGTAGTAGCAATTAACGTTAGTTGAGAAATATCCTCTCACACAGGAATCAAACACGAGGTCAAGTGAAGAGATCGATTGAGATTTCCCCTCTTCCATTCGCCTAGTGGGACTATTGCAAATTTGGGGCTTTGAAGAGTGGAAATTACTTGGGGTGACATCAATTATTCTTAGTTTTTGGGTCATTTATTTATGTCCGACATTCCCATGCCCATTTTCTATTCTTGAATGTTGATTGTACCCCCTGGGTTGTTCGTTGTGAATTGGTAAATATAGTAACCTCTCCTATGATTCTACACAGGCGATTAAAAGGGGGATTACTTTTGAAAACAAGGTTCCTTGTGGTACCTATGATTAAAATTCAATCTCCGTGTCAACAAATCGAGAAGGTATTTTCCTGTGGGATCTTACTTGCACAATGGGGGATTGTTGCATGAAGGTTATCATAATTTTTTCTCATTTATTCATTGACAAATTCATCTCCTATCAATAGAAGATCCCTACTTCCTTCATCCCTGTCATAAGGGATTTGTTTTCCTACTCTTATCTTGTAGGGACTTTGGTAGTGTGTGCTCTTTGATTTTTAACAGACCCTAGGTTGAATTTGTGTGCATGGAAATAGTTCCTGAGGCTACCAACCAAGGGCTCCATTTTCACAGGGAACCTTATTCTTTTCCTTGTTTTGGAAACGTCAGTCCTCCCTACATTGCTACATTGACTCTTCTTGGTTTCATTGTAGGGTTACTGGCATGGTTGTTTTCCACTCTCGTGGTCCCAAATTCCCCTGGTGTTGCCCAAGCAACCTTTCCACTACAAGAAAACCAACTTCTTGTTGACCCTTTACCTTCTTCACCCATCATTTTTTCCTCCCTTTCTTATTCCTCGCTTGGTGAAATCCTTGATGCTAGTAACCAAGAATCTAAGAAGAAGAAAAAAAGGAAGAACAAGAAAAAGAAAAATAAACAAGGGGGCAATCAACCAGCCACTGTGGGTTGATGATATTGAAAATTTGACCAATATAGGTCATAAAACCAAATTGACTTGAAGGATTTGTAAGGGTGACCACCTTCTTAACCATTTCCCTAGTATTTACAAGGTCTTAGAAGTGTGGTCCTCGGGTTATCAACAACCCATGTCTCCAACTGTTGCAAGTCATGATGGTGACATGCCATCAACCAGTGATCATCAAGTTGGGGGAAAAAAGGGTAAAGTTAGTATTCCTTGCTGGTTATGTGGGGAAATGCACCTCACTTACCGTTTCCCTTGTATGGATGAATCATTTCAACTGTTGGAAGACATTTTTGTTTCCCAGCAACAACCTCTAGTTGCTTCCCATGATTCCTCTCCCAACCAACCATTGGTTGATGAAGTGGTCGGTCTGATTCAATCCTTGGTTGATATCACTATTCCCTTAGAAAGAGAAGTGGATACCACTTAGGTTTTTCTTGTCACTTAAGTTTCCTCCGAAGAAGGGGGAATTTCACCTGTTTCAACAAAACACCCTCGAAGTACTGATTTTATTTCCTTTTATTGGAATAAGTTGGAAGAGCGTCTCCTTCCTTCATGCATTCCTTTCCAAATAACTGTGCAAGTTTACGATAATATCATATATCTCACTATTTTTTATGAAGGTTATTTTGTTAGCATTCTATCCTCAACTGCTTGGAAAGATTTGGGTTCCCCTCAACTTGTGTTAGTTTCCTATCATCTATTGGATTTTAATAGAAGATCTACTGAACGTTTAGGGATCCTTCCTCAACTTCCCATCACCTCAGGAGGGAAAACTATTTGTATCAATGTTATGGTATTCCAAGGCCCCTTGGACTTTAATTTACTCCTTGGGAAGTACTATGTTTATAGTATGAAAGATATCATGTCCACACTCTTTCGAGTGATGCATTTCCCTCATAATGGAAACAATGTGACCATTGACCAACTTTCGCTCGTTAGTCCTGATCTAACTATTGACCATGTGACTTCCTTTAATGTTCCTTATATGAAAGTGGTATCTCTCCTACCATAGGTTAATTATGTGGTATCGTGTCCCATGCCTTTGACTTCCGATGAGAAGGATCCTCTCACTATATGCTCGACTTATTTGTACTTAGATCCAATAGTTGACATGGTGAACCCTTCAATGGGGGTTTTGGAGCTTGATGTTTACTCTGTTACCCCTATTGAGTGTCTTGACATAAATTCTTTCTAGAGAATTAGTCTTCCATCTGACGAAGACCTCTTGGAAGCCATGGTCAAGGTTCATTAGCATAGTTCACTCTTTTGTGTCAGTATCGTTAAAAATCAAACAGATAACTGTGAGCATAGTTCTCTTTTTGTGTCAATCTTGTTAAAAAATGAAATAGATAACGATGAACATAGTTCATTTTTTGTTTCAATCTCATTAAAAAATGAAATAGATACCCATGAGCATAGTTCATTTTCTGTGTCAATCTCATTACAAAATGAAACAGATACCCATGAGCATAGCTCATTTTCTATGTCAAACTGTTAAAAAATGAAATAGACCCCCCTACAAATGAGTCAAGTATTCCACTAGATATTGTACCTAAACCTTCATTTCCCCCTCCTGTGTTAGTTGATCCTCTTTCTTCCTCCCTATATGATGAACCTATTCCTATTCGTAGCTAGGAGTCTAATTGGGTGTAGAAGAGGAGTCGGTGGATGAAACAAATCTTGGGGGCATCTGTCCAGCCTCTGGAAATCATGCTGGACTTAAGTTGTTAGTGTCTGTCGATCATGTTGGGGAAAAGTACCAACCTCTAGATATCATGTTGGGAAAAATCCCACCAATGGGTATCTCTCAAAGAACCAACCTATAGACATCCCATTGGGAAGAAACCCATCAATGGGTATCATTCAGAGCATAGTTTATTTTTAGTTTCAAGCTCTTTAAAAAAATGAAACCAACCCTGAGCATAGTTCATTTTTGGTTTCAATCTCATTAAACAATGAAACCAGCTACGAGCATAGTTCATTTTCAGTTTCAAGCTCGTTAAAAAATGAAACCAACCCCAAGAATAGTTTCATTCTCTATTTCAAGCTTGTCAAAAAATGAAACCAACTTCAAGTATAGTTCATTCTCTATTTCAAGCTCGCTAAAAAATGAACATAAATATATACGAGCTTAGCCTTTGTTATTACTCATGCTCGTAAATACATGAGAATAAGTTACCGATTATACTTTTATTTCTTTTGCGGGCTCGTAAAAACTATATGAAAAAGGAACTCTTTGGAGTCTCCTTTAAACTCTTTTTAGACTCTCTAAACATGAAAAGATTGTTGAGCGAGTTTGTTTCCTTTCACACTTCTTAAAAATATTTGAAAGGGCGTCTATCCGATGTTATTTTAACCCTTTTTTAGACTGGATGGACTAACTACAAAAAAATAATGCTCTAGTCAACCTTGTCTAGAAGAGTTCTCCATGATATTGTTTTATACCTTTTCAGGATCTAGGGAATAAATTTATGAAAAAGAACATTATTGGAGTCGAGTTTATATTCTCTGAGCTCGTAAAATTATACGTTGAAGGACCCATATGCGATCAAACCCCCCCTTATTCAGGTTCATTAAACATGTGATGAGGGACTCATCGAAGATGAGATATATCAAGTGTTGGTCACTATAATTGCTTAATTGATTCAAACAATCAAGTGATACATAAATTGGCAACCCAGGGAAGTCTTTTTATTTCAAAGATAACCACGCACTATATATGCTCAATTCCAAAATCAACTTATATTTGTAGTAAAGAAACTTATACTAATCACACTTGCTTTGAATGAACTGAAGTTCTGAATTAAATCACAGGAAAGCAACCTCCCTATTGCAGATCTTAAAGATTAATCTAAGAATCCTGGATTACATTAAAATAACACTTGCAATAGGAAAGAACAACTATTATGCAACCAGAGAACATGACCCTTACTCTCAAACAGAGACTTCAGTACTGACACTCTTTCATGAAAACAGTAATGCAGAAAAAGTTAACTCTATCTAGCAGAGAACAAGGCCATCTAGTTCCTTCCTTTCTAAGCAGGAACCTTAAGCCCTATTTGTGTTTAGCACACTTGTGAAATTGAGATTTACAGAGAACAGGATGTTCTGATCCCTTGCTTTCTAAGCAGGGACCCTTAACCTAGTCTCTAGCTAGCACACTTGCAGGAATAATGGAAATCTACAGAGAATAGGATATTCTGATTCCTTCTTTTCTGAGCAGGAACCCTTAACCCAATCTCTGGCTAGCACACTTGTAGAAGTAATTGAAATCTACAGAGGACAGGATGTTATAATTCCTTCCTTTATGAGAAGGAACCCTTAACCCAATCTCTGGCTAGCACACTTGGAGAAGTAAATGGAATCTATAGAGAATAGGATGTTCTGATCCCTTCCTGTCTGAGCAGGAACCCTTAACCCAGTCTCTGGCTAGCACACTTGCAGAAGTAAATGAAATCTACAGAGAACAGGATGTTCTGATCCCTTCATGTTTGAGCAGGAACCCTTAACCCAGTCTCTGGCTAGCCTCATAAAATCATCACACAAGATTGCTAATAAAAATAATTACGAATTTCATTCAATAAACTAAGACAGAGTCAGTAGTGTTTCAGCAAAGCGGAATTCATTAAAAGCAATGTTTCAGCAAACAAAAGTTAATCAAAGCATAAACAGAGATTGTACTAACACACTTCTAAACTAATGGGTGAATCTTGTGATGAAGGTGGTCCCTCCCTTTGTTGGAAATATGGCTACAACAAAGATGACGCAGATGCTCAAGGTTGTCATTGATGGCAATTGATTGTTTATGAAGAACCGTTGCTGAAACACGCTGCAACACAAATGAAACACAGATGCTACAACACAAATGAGAACTGCTGCAACACAAATGCAAACACAGACGCTGAAACACAGTGATGAAACAGAGATGGAACACAGAAGCTAACGCAGAAGGTTAAGGTTGTCATTGATGACAATCGGTTGGTTATGGAACACGCACAAGTGTTAGAACATAGAAGCTGAAACACAATCGCAGATGCTGGCACACAGTTGCTGAAACACAGACACAAATTCTGCAACTCAGGAGATGACGAAGACGGTCAAGGATTGTCATTGATGGCAATCGGTTATGAAGCAGTCAAGATTGACAACACGCACAAGAGATACTGGAACATAGAAGCTAAATATGTTGAAACACAAATGCTGAATCACAGATGATGAAACGTAGATGCTGAAACACGAATGCTGAATCACAGATGCTGAAACACAAGTGCTGAATCATAGATGCTGAGACGTAGATGCTGAAACACAAATGCAGGATCACAGATGCTGAAACGCAGATGCTGGAACACAACGTTACATGAGGTGGCATGCGTAGAGGAGGCAAGTAAAGAGCCAGTTCAGAAAATCAAGGATAAAGCTGGC
>ML789182.1:249339-262413 GCA_009831015.1 Picea engelmannii
AGGGACATTGTATACCTTTGGGATGATCAGATAAAGTGATAGTATGAGTCTAAATATGGGTGATCAAGAGTATAATAGTGGAAAAAAGTATAGGCAAAAAGGTACATTGTGTGGTCCTAACATCCCCCCCAACTCAAGGTGTTTCGTGTCCTCATGCAACTCACTCTGAATCAGAGTCTGGATACCGACTCTGATCATGTAAGTTACTCAAGAAGTAACTATGGGAGGTACTGTCCATTGGCATTCCGAACCCTTGCACCTGCTGTAATCTTTGCCATGCTGTTGTTTCTTCCTTCTTAGGCAGCTTATAACTGACTTGATACCTTTCTATTGGCAACCAGAGAATGGGAAAATAAAACCAGTACCCTATCTAATTTTCAGTACAATGTCTAACACACTGGATGTAGTTGGGTATCCTAGAAATTGCTACTTCTAGGTTGGTAGGACCAAAAGGATTGTGTCATTGTCTCTTCTCCATGGATTGTTGCCAAAACAGGTTATTGGCTTGGAGGGCAGGAATCTCTATGGATCTGATGATGTGCTCACAATCCTGGAGCACTTCTTATTGTAGCTGTTGAACATGTTCAGTCACCCCTGGTTGTTTTAAGAACTCATAATATTTTGTGATAAAAGTGGTTGCCTTCTGTGGTTCTGGTCTAATCCAGAGGAGGCGATTATCTTCATTGTGCTTAGCAGCCAAAAATTCATCTTGCCACAAAATCTGATTAGAGAGAAAGGAAGTAAATGCTCGAATTTGAATGTCCCCAACAAGGGGATTTATGTTTAGCAACCTGTTTTCTGAAATAGCCTCAATATGAAAGTATGCCTCACAGAGGAGGTGTTGATCCCTGATAGAGGAAGCTACAAACATTTTGATAAAATCTGTTGATTGTATTACTGCATGGGGTTTACCTTCTATAATGGATTTGATCTGAAACCATGTGAGTCTCTCCATAAGGAATAAGGAGTAGTTGCAAGATGGCTTTCTTGTGGTCCAATAGCTTCTGCACCAAACCAAATACCAGGACCAATCTGCCTTTCAATTCTTTGTTCTTCTTCTTAAGGTCATGAACTTCATGGCGTATCTGTTCTAATGCTTCCCAATTTGAGTAAGTATGATTTATCCAGATTTGTTTGTGCACTTGCAGGTTTTTGGCTTGTGTTTCAACATACTCTTTCTTCCATTTTTGTATTTCTGCATGTTCATCCCATAGCTGAGTCTGTGTTTCAGCGTTGGAAGTAGTCGGATGAGGTAAGGTTTGAGTGGATTGTTCCCTGGAAGTGGGGAGATTTATCTGGTTGGGAGGTGTGAATTCCTCCATAGGCGCTGTCTGTACAGCCTTGTTGACAAAGGTAGGGGCTTCGTTTGTTGCAATGCAGGGCTCAGTCTTAAGCTTGGGAGGGCCTGTTGGTTATTGTGTTGCAGTAGGTTTAGTCTTAAGCTTGGGAGGGCCTACTGGTTCTTGTGTTGCAGAAGGTTCTTCCTTGGCTACAAAAGGTGAAGGAATAGGGGTTGCTCCTGGCACTGCAACTTGAATTACCTTATAGCCTGCTTGATAGTAAATATCTCCACATTGGCAAAACATACATTCTTTACACAAGTTCTCTGTAGTTTTCTCGGACAAGGTTGTTGTTCGAGCTAAGGTGTACAAATTTAGTTCTTTTTCATATGCTTCCCTTGCCCTGGCTAATTCTTGCTGAGATGCTTCCACTTGAGACTTTAAAAACTCGTTTTCTTCCAAGACAACGGCCATTGTTGGTTCAGGTTGAGAGATGACTAGTTCTTGTGTGGCAGTCATAGCCTCATTAGCTGGTTCTTGTGGAGTAGCTATAGGAATGGCAGCCGATGCTTGTGTTTTAGCCTCTTGGTGTAAGGAGAGTAGTGTTGAAGCACCCTCGACCTCTAATTCCTATATATCAATTCCAGTATCAGTGGTTGGTTCTTGTGTTTTAGCCACTGATTGGGTAGCTGGTTTTTCAGCTACTTGGCTTGAGGAGGGCAGTGTTGCAGCATTCAGGGTCTCTGATTCCTGTAATTCAATTTCAAAGTCAGTGGTTGGTTCTTGTGTTTCAGCCACTGGATGGGTAGCTGGTTCTTTTGTTTCAGCTACTTTATTTGAAACAAATGATGTCTGGGCATCTGGTTCCTGTAACTCCATGTCAATATCAGTGGTTGGTTCTTGTGTTTCAGCCGTAGCTGTTTCTTGTGTTTCAGATATGGCTGGTTCTTGTGTTTCAGCCACTGAGTGGGTATCTGGTTCTTGTGTTTCAACTACTTTGTGTGAGACAGATGATGTTACAGTATCCTGGGCATTTGGTTCTTATGTTTTAGTGCCCGTGGTTGGAATAGGCAAAGATCCCAGGATTGGGGAGGTTGGAGGTGTACGGGGTATCAGTCGAATTGGTGGGGGATCTAGGGTAGTGGTCATAAAGGGTGGCCTCATTGAGGCCCTTGTTCACTTTTTCCGCAAGAAGGGTGGAAAGGGGGGAATTTGTTTTCGTTTTCATGAGGGTCTTTCTTTAATGATGGGGCAGGCGAAATTATATGGTTCAGAGTCATCACTGAGAATATGAAGGGCGGGAGTGGATGAATCTGGTAAGGTATGCGGTGGATTTGGTAGGGTAGGGGAATTGACTGGACTGGTTGGTTCTGTGGGCGGGATATTGGGTGTTTCGTGGAAGTCTGGGGGGTTTTGAGGCTGCTTCTCCTGAGGAATTTCAGCAGCTGGTTGGGAGTTTATGGGTGGGTTATTTAGTGGTCGGTTATGTTGGTCAAAACCCCTGTGGATGAGTAATTGAACAAGATGATGGTGGGTAAGTGACAGGGTTGGATCTTTGGCCTTTCTACAGTAATGTGCCATATTTTTCAAATAGCCCAACAAATAATAGGGAATATTGACCCGTTTGTTATGCCTTAAATGAGAAAGTAGAAGAAAGTCATGTTGGTAGACTACCTGATATTGACCTTCGCAGGTTAGGTAGTGCTTGATGAATCTGGCGACCTCTGGCCACGGGGGTGGCAGTGAGCTGAGCTGAACACCCCTGCCCTTCAATTGAATTCGTTCCTCGGGCAGGAAGAAGCTCTGTTGAACATTCCTAATGATATGCTTTCGGCTGAACATATGAGTGTCGTCGCTAGGGAGGCTTGAGACCTCTTCTATTTCTTCTTCTGTTACATATATTTAGACGCCTGCGACGACAGAATAGTCCTCCTGGAGATTTCGGGTGAACTGTAGGACTTGTTGTTCATTATATCCTTGAAGTCTGTGGAAGTAATTAAGCCACCCTACCTCCTAGAAGATTTGATACGCTGTTGGATAGTGCTCGAGCAGCGCTGTGGTGGCGGGATCATTTCGGATGACAGATCCTCCCATGGATACTAGCTCAGTAAGCTACAACGTCGAGAGTTTGTGTATCATCTCTGTATAGAGTGATTTTTCCGAGAGGCTTATGCAGGAGTAGTGGTTAAATGCGTGAAAGGGTGGTGAAATGGGGATGGCGGCGGTGAAATCGGGTGAAATGATGGTATCACGGAGTTGATGTGTACTTCCCCTCCCGTCAAGTGCGACTAGTAATGATTGCACTTGAATGGTCATAATGACTTAGAATCTTTCTCATTAACTATAGCCTAACTGAATTACATAATATTTACGTACCTCGCCTTACCGTTTGATTCGTTCTACAACAAGATATCATGCCTGTCCGTGGTAGTCCTGTCGTGGCGGAGACCTTTGATCTAATAGATAAATTGTGTCGAGGGTTTGTTGACTAGAAGGACAAACTATAATCTGAGGGCGTAGAAGCTTGCTGACAGACGATGGTGAAAGACTGGTGTTTTAGCAACAGAGAAGAACGAAACAATTGTTGTAGATGAAGAACTGCTAAGGAATGGTGTTTCAGTATCGGGAGAAAGTCAAAAGTGTTGATCGGTGGTGCTTCAGCATCGAAAAAAGTCGAAAGTGATGAACAGTGGTGTTTCAGCATCGGAGAAAAGTCAAAAGTGTTGATCGATGGTGTTTCAGCATCGGAAAAAAAAAGTCAAAAGTGCTGAACAGTGGTGTTTTAGCATCGGGAAAAAGTCGAAAGTGATGAACAATGGTGTTTCAGCATCGGAGAAAATGATGAAGGGTTGCTGACAATGGTGTTTCAGTAACGGAAAAGAAAAGGCGAAACAATTGTTGGACGGAGTTGTTTCGTCAATGAAGGATGGTGAGGAAATGGTGGACTGTAGTGTTTTGGGAGTGGGAAGAGAAAAAGAAAAAAAGTGTTGAACAGTGGTGTTTCAGCATTGGGGAAAAAGTCAACAGTGCTGAACAGTGGTGCTTCAGCATCAGAAGGGGAAAGGCGAAACAATTGCTGGACGGAGTTGTTTCGTCGATGAAGGATGGTGAGGGAATGGGGAAAAGTGGCAAAAAGGTTGTCGAGCCGTGATGGGGAAAAAGGTGTGAGTTTGGTGTTTCAGTAATGAAGGAAAGGGGGTGGATTGTTGACAGTGGTGTTTCGGCATCGTGAAGGTCAACAGTGCTGAACAGTGGTGTTTCAGCATCGTGAAAGTCAACAGTGTTGAACAGTGGTGTTTCAACATCATGAAAGTCAATAGTGTTGAATAGTTGTGTTTCAGCATCATGAAAGCTTGTCTCTTTGAAGTGGGGTCGTCCTCCTCTAGTGGATGTGCTTCGATCGGGAATCTGCAAAAATCGACTGTAGCATGGATGGGTAATTCATTTGATTAGTGTATTGCATTTGATTGTAGGGGGGGTAACTCATTTGATTGAAAGCAGAATAATTATTCCAACGATTAGAAGATGCAAATGGCACGTTAGAGTTCATACCTTATCCTCGCGGTTTCCATTGTCTCCTTTGTGTCATCAGATATATAGCTTAAGCTTCCTCATCCGTTGGTTGTAATTCTACCTTGATCCCTGGTAAAGATGGACAATTTTGGGTATCATGATCTTTATCACATATCGTGTAGATTGGCTTTCTGTCCAGTGGACATTCTCTTCGTGGGTGCTTATCTCTACATTGAGAACAAAAGATGGACAAGGTTTCTTCTGCTTCTGCTTGCTTTTTCTTAATCTGCAGGGTATCCATTTGTGAGGCAAAAGAGCTTAACATTTCAGTTTTAAAATCTTCAAGTAAATTACCTATCTCATCTCTTGTTGCTCCCCCACTAGCTGATTTTTGGACTCTTGAAAATGTGGTGTCCCTGTCGTTTAATCTGTTTCTTGAAGCTCCCCTTGAACATCTTTTTCATAAATTGACAATTTCATCATATGATTCCTTGGATATGTCCCCTTTTCCAAGCATGTTCATCATATCTAGACAGTCATCCCTTACTCCTTTTAATAAAATAGTTTTGAGAATATCCTTACTTACATTGGGATGACTGGATCTTTGTAGATTGTATTGTAGCCTTTCTACAAAGTCTTCTAGATTCTCGTCCTCTTTCTGCATAATTTTAAATAGCTCATCCATCTTTTCTCTCGTTCGGCAGTAGTCCTGGTATTTGTTCAGGAATTTCTATTTCATTTGGTCCCATGTTGTTATTACATGGCCTCCAAGACTCATAAACCATCTTAGTGCATTCCCTTTTAGTGTTGCTGGAAATAACTTCAGTTTTTTATCATTAGAAACGTAATCATAACTCCTACATAATATATCAAACTCAAACATAAATTCATCAGGATCCTCTGAAGATAAACCATGAAAATTAGGCAATGTTGAAAGTGGAATGTTTTTCATGGGGGCTACTCCTCTAGGGAGATCGCCAATAGGAAATCCTAGTGTAGAGAAAGAGTTTTCATCTTTTACCTCTCCTTCAGGACCTGCCTATTCTTCGTGATGCAATTCTTCATTGTATTCGCCCATGTTTTCCTCTGTCTTCTCCCCTGCTGCACTTTATCTATCCTCAATGTCTCCTACTGGCTTATGGACTATCTCAGGACTCCAAACTTCTTTCCCTGTTCCAAAAACTGCTTGGAATGAAGGCTGGGAGTTTTTTTTTCGAAGGTTTGGTCGTTGAGCAACAGTTTTAGACTTTGATAGAATCTCGTCGATGTAAGTCTTTCTTCCTCCTTTTCCTTTTCCCTTGCCACATGTAGGGTTAGTGTCTTTGGGGTCTTTCATGCAATCTTTTTATCTAAAGAAAAAAATCATAAGTGCTTTTGAAATCTATAGCTATCTTCCCCGGCAATGGCACCAAAATGTTGGTCACTATAATTGCTTAATTGATTCAAACAATCAAGTGATAAATAAATTGTCAACCCAGGGAAGTCTTTTTATTTCAAAGATAACCACGCACTATATATTCTCAATTCCAAAAGCAACTTAGAGTTGTATTAAATAAACTTATACTAATCACACTTGCTTTGAATGAACTGAAGTTCTGAATTAAATCATTGGAAAGCAACCTCCCTATTGCAGATCTTAAAGATTAATCTAATAATCCTAGATTACATTAAAATAACACTTGCAATAGGAAAGAACAACTATTCTGTAACCAGAGAACAGGACCCTTACTCTCAAACAGAGACTTCAGTACTAACACTCTTTCATGAAAACAATAATGCAGAAAAAGTTAACTCTATCTAGCAGAGAACAAGGCCATCTAGTTCCTTCCTTTCTAAGCAGGAACCTTAAGCCCTATTTATGTTTAGCACACTTGTGAAATTGAGATTTATAGAGAACGGGATGGTCTGATCCCTTCCTCTCTGAACAGGGACCCTTAACCCAGTCTCTGGCTAGCACACTTGCAGGAATAATGGAAATCTACAGAGAACACGATATTCCAATTCCTTCCTTTCTGAGCAGGAACCCTTAACCCAATCTCTAGCTAGCACACTTGCATAAGTAATTGAAATCTATAGAGGACAAGATGTTCTGATTCCTTCCTTTCTGAGTAGGAACCCTTAACCCAATCTCTGGCTAGCACACTTGCATAAGTAAATGGAATCTACAGAGAACAGGATGTTCTGATCCCTTCCTGTCTGAGCAGGAACCCTTAACCCAATCTCTGGCTAGAACACTTGCAGAAGTAAATGAAATCTATAGAGAACAGGATGTTCTGATCCCTTCCTGTCTGAGCAGGAACCCTTAACCCAGTCTCTGGATAGCCTCATAAAATCATCACACAAGATTGCTAATAAAAAGAATTACGAATTTCATTCAATAAACTAAGACAGAGTCGGTAGTGTTTCAACAAAGCGGAATTCATTAAAAGCAGTTTTTCAGCAAACAAAAGTTAATCAAAGCATAAACAGAGATTGTACTAACACACTTCTAAACTAATGGGTGAATCTTGTGATGAAGGTGGGCCCTCCCTTCTCACAAGATTCCCCTGAAATGGGAAAGCTAGAGACGAATACTCAAAACAGTCTTTTTATTCATCTATCAAAATATCATATTACAGTGTGAAAAATGAAGTACGTCCCTCGTCTGAAGCTTTTCAATACATAAAAACTTGCCCCCCGAATGATGATTTCCCCTTATTTAAAGAGGGAACCCCTTCGATACAATAAATTACAATGTGTATCTGAGTCCTATCTTTAGTCGGATCTACTTTCTAAACTAGCATAGGATGTCCTAGTCTCACGCAACATAATGCTATTACAGGAGTTGAATGAGGTATTGTTGTTATGGCTGGTGTAACAGCTTCTTCTCGTTGCTGCTGATGTTGTTTCAACATCGCAATTCGTGGGTTGTTTTAGCCACGTGAATTGCACTTTTGACTGTGTCAGCATTGTGTAGGAGCGACGATTAGTGCTTTGTTGACCGTTGACTGTAACGACTTCCTTTGTGTTTCAGCATCGTCGGTTCTGGCGGTTTCCTCTGTGTTTCAGCATCTGCAACTCTGGACTGTGTAACAGCTTCATGTTTCAGCATCTGCGACTCTGAACTGTGTAACGGCTCTGTGTTTCAGCATCTGCGACCTTGGACTGTATGACAGCTCTGTGTTTCAGCATCTGCGACCTCGGACTGTATGACAGCTTTGTGTTTCAGCATATGTGACTTCGGACTGTATGACAGCTCTGTGTTTTAGCATCAATTTTCTGTTTCAGCAATAGCGACCTTGGACAGTTCTGTGTTTCAGCAATAGCGACCTTGGACAGTTCTGTGTTTCAGCAATAGGCCTCAAATGCTAATCTACAGTTTTGAACACTTATGCATTTCTAATCAATGGTCAAGTACGAGAGTGATGTAAAATATTATGCAAAACAGATTAAATGTATAGTAATGAGAAGGGACGTTGTATACCTTTGGGATGATCAGATAAAGTGATAGTATGAGTCTAAATATGGGTGATCAAGAGTATAATAGTGGAAAAAAGTATATGCAAAAAGGTACATTGTGTGGTCCTAACATCAAGCATATTCTATCCTCCTCAAACTTGTTAAAAAACAAAGAGGTACTCGTCGTTCATGGTGGGGGAAATGTGTTTTTGAGGGAAGTGGTCATTTTTTGGAAAGAAATATGGAAGTTTTTTGTTGTCACCCTTGAACATGGAACCTAATTGCATCTTGTCTTATAGTTGAGTAATATGCTTGTCTCTAATTCATACCAATCCTATAAGTCATTATACTCCTTTGGCTCACCCAAAGAGTGCCCTAGTTATTATCGCACTATGATTTGTTCTATCTCTTAGTTGAGTCAATGTTTCCAAGTCATATGTCCTATATCATCTACATTTTGTGGGATAACTAAGAAGATGATGTCTCGAGGTCCTCAGGTTATAGACATGGAGTTCTGAGAGACCACATGACTAGCAGTTTCCACTTGAACATATGGAATATCTCTCTATCACCATTGCTTGGATCCGTCGTCAGCACATCCACCACACCAGCTAGCTTCTGGAAGGCATATGGGTCTTTCTCCATGCGATACAAGTCAAGTATTGTGGCAGGTAATCACCCTAATATTTGAGGCATTTAAGCATGTTGTATTGAAGCTACTTTTGATTATACAATGTCTACCTGGAAATTATGCTTTTGACCTTGTTTCACCTTGGTGAGTGTCATCGATTTCCTAGTAAGTGGCCAAATTTTGGGGAAGGGGTGTAACTATAGGTCCCTTGAGGGGTCATCGTACCATTCCTGGCCATACTTATCACTTTCTGCTCATTTTCATTCCTGTCACATTTCCCTCTTCTAGGCCCTTTGGATTTAGTGACCCAAGAAGGGCATGTACCTCATTTCATGGGAAGAAGGGGCTAAAGGCCCAAGGGGGTGGTTGCTGGAAAATGATAAGAGACTAAAATATAAACCTTCTATATTCTCACCTAGATAGGTCTTGAGAATGATGAACTGCTTCTCTTAAAATAATTTAAGACATGCAAAATATCAAACACATAATAAATACCCCACTTGAATATAATACTAACACAAGTGCATTATAACACTTTACATGGTTACCCCTATGGCACATTGTGGACCTCTTCTTTCAAGTGACAATGTGTTACTTACCCCAAAGCTAATCAATTCATTATTGGGAGTGCACTCATGTTTGGATCATTAACTAATTAATAAATGACAATAAATGGGCTTGGAAAAAGGTTGCATTTAAGAAGAAGGTGCAACACACCCCCCTACAAAGGAACACATAAATGAGATAATATGATCCCTTGTATGTCATGAAACTCATTTACCTATGAATTCTAAACCCCTATCCACCTCATCATCCACTACATGACTTTGAAGGGGAATCATTGGGAGCATCCCCTACTTGATGGTTTTGGTCTACCCAATAGGACTTTTACGACACCCGTCCCATACCTAAACTTGGTCAAGTGTATAGGGTCTTTGAGCACTTGTTTAATTTGATGAGGTAGTTTTGATTCACATGTTTAGGTGCCTTATTTATTAGATTTGTTGTTCACTTTCCATGATATTTTGACTTGAGACCCTTAGAGAGCTTACCCTTTTTGTTTGGTGAACAATTTTGGAGGAACAAGCCTATATTGGGCTTCCATGGGGCTTGAAGCCCACGGTTTGGATTTCAAGGGCCCACATATTGGACCACATTGACTTTAATTTGGAGGTGTAAAAGACACCTTGGAGGACATTTCCTATCCCTCATGTGCCAAATGACTTGCCTAGGAGGGGAAAAACGTCACTTTTTGGGGCTTGATGTCACCTAGGCCTAGGGTTGGTGGTGATGGAGTTGTTTCTCATTGAAACTTGGCATGATTTGACAATCGAAGACATGAATTAACATTGGAACATGAAGAGGAGGCTATGGGATCCCCAACAACCTCCACCTTCTTCTCCAACGACTTGGAAAAAGTGTCAAAATGTCTCCCTAAAGGGGTGATGTCATCTTGTTATAGGGTTTCTAATGTGCAAAAGTGTAAATTAATTATTATTATTTGTGTAAAGGGGTAAGATGAGGGTTTTTGACCCCTTATCTTATGTTTTACCCTAATTAAGTGGACAAACTATGTTTTAAACATTTTGTATAAATAGAGATACTGTGAATCTCATTTCATAACATAACTCTCCCATTGTGAGAAGAACTTGGCTAAACTTTTCGCTACCCTTGGGGATTTTTATCTCTCTTTTGCATTTGTCATGGTTTATTTTTCTAATGGTGGAAGGAAGTGGTGTGCTACCTCCTATGGAGCATTTCTCTTGCATATTGGTGGATAACTCTTGGTAAAGTAGAAGTTTATCTTGTTGATTATTGCTCTAGTTGAAGGGTTTCATCTTATTATTGTCTCTTTTTCTTAGTTGCAAGGTTAACTAGTTGAACTTATTGGGGAGTATAAATGCATACAACCCCACTAAGCTCATCGATATTTGTCTTGGAAATAATTTGTTACTTAAGGAAGTGTTAGGAGAAGTAAAAGGGCATATACCCTTCAAGCACTTTCCTAGTTAGCTTTACTTGCCTTGTGGAGTAAGAGGGTTTACACCCCCAAGGGAGTAATATAGTTAACTCATTCTTTGACTCCATCAAAATATATTCAACGCACTAATCATTTACATTTTTTCATTGGAGAAATAAAATAGTGCATTGGGAAACGCGATTTTTGGCCATTTCATTTTTCTACAATTTAGGTTTTGTTGCTTGTGATTAGCACACCTCTTAGACACTAGGGCATCCCCTATAAAGGGGTATTTATTGATGTTGTTACAAATATTCATATAAATACATTAGGGTTGTAGAAACCCTAACATATTCTCATTCATAACTTGCTTTTCAACTGTCAAAATTTGCTAAGAGTTTGCCACATTTATCTACTTGGCATAGAACAACTTTTGGGTGGATTATTTGTGAGTCTTGGTGGTTGAATTTGTTGTTGTAACAACTTGTTTGTTACAACCATAAGGATGTAAAATATCTCTATAAATACTTTGTTACAACCTTGTTTCATTTCTAAAGTCTTATGCTTTCATTCTTGAGTGTCACTAGTGTTTATCTAACTTATCTCTAGCATCATTAGTTGGACTTTTAGAAATTTTTTAGCAACTTTAATATTTATATCTTTACTGATATACATTGTTTTTTACTGCAGAAATTAGGGACAACAAGATTAAATTTCGTTTCCACCTAACATTATACATATATTCTTGGCTTGTTCTTGTGTCTCAGACAAGTACAACATTCTTCACAGTGTTGATTAAGGTTGGTTGTCATTGATGTCAACCCTTGAAGAAAGCCCCATAGAACAAAGGTTTGAGTAATGGACCCAAGATAGTTTGATGTAAATATGACTCATTATTTTTTTTTCATGGTTGATAATAAGTAAATATGGATGAAATCCAAAGTGATCCCCTTATGGTGAAGCCCTCACAGGAAGACGCTTTGCGGAGTAAGAGAACCCACACTTAATTGTGGAATAATGAGATGAAGGAAAATGAAATTGTCAGGGAAACTATCCTATATGTATAGTTCTTGTCATGCCATTTCAAGTTGTATGTAGAACGTCACATAACTCCTCACGGTTAGAGAGTTATGACCATGTGAAGTTGGAGAACCCAGGTTTGGGTAATGGACCCAAGTTTGTTTGATGGATAACGGTATGATTTTGATATATTTGAAGGTAATACTATTATATATGGATATTACATGTCATTCCATTTCTGGTGGTATGTGTAATGTCACATAACTCCTCATGGTTTGAGAGTTATGGGCTTACGAAGTTCGAGGACCCTCATATGTCATCTAGAAGCCCCAAAAGGTCAAAGTAGTCAAAGTGGTTTAAGATATTTTAAAAGGTAAATAATAAAGTGAAGTGATGAGCGTATTATAATTCAAAGTGAATACAAAATAAATTATTTCAATAATAAATTTAATGGAGAAATTAGAAGTGGGTTAACCCTAAAATAAGGAAAGTGGGCCAAGTGACCTAGAAGATGTTTTTAAGGAAGCTACTTGGAAAGTATAAATAAGAGGCAAGTATCTCTCATTTGAATCAATCTTGAGCATATTGAATATATATAGGAATATGAGGTAACCAAGGATATCTAAGCCAAATTTCGGAGGGAAGGTGAAGAAAATAAGGCCAAAATGCATGGAAGGATAAATTATTTTGATGGTGCTTTCTAAGGTATGTTATTTACAGGTCATCTCACCATTTTTCGCTATAATTTTTTTTCTATAATTATTCAGACCATGAAATTGCTATTCCATTGAGAAAACATACCCAAGTATCTGTGGTAAAAAGTTCAGCTTGTGGTTCATTGTATTTTTGGAGTTACACTCTGTGGAAAATAGGGTTTGTGGTTAGTCTTGAAACTAGTCAAAAACAGGTGTTTCGGGTAAAAACGTCATAAATTCTTCATAAAAGCTCCAAATTTAGTGAGACAAAATGTGTTGTTTATGGTATAGTCTAGATTATTCTATGTAACAGTTTTAGATCAATTTAACTGATATTTCATGCAGGGTATGCTCTACGAGGTATCTCTCTAGAATAAGCTAGAATTCCGCAAGGTATTGTTGGAAGATTGGTTGTTGTCATTGATGTCAACCCTAGTCATGGGTTTTGGACCACAATATTGATGAAGTTATTTGGACATGAAGGAAAATGCACATGTAGATACAACACCCATGGATGGATAGTATACATCATGCTCT
>ML789182.1:282893-293479 GCA_009831015.1 Picea engelmannii
CTCTCCATAATCCTTCTCCTTCCCTTATGCCTCCTTCACCGCCCTCACACATTCACTCCTCCACCAAACACCTTATCCCTTAATTAATGCCTTATCCATCCATTTATTTCTATTTAATGGTCTTATCCTTTATTAAATATTTCTCTTTTTCGTATGGGTTACGTTATCCCTTATGGGATACGTAACCCATTTAACATTATATTTCATTTTTTTAACCTTTAATTTAATACTTAATCAATTAATGACTCACTTAATAATTAATCATTCATTAACACTTAATTAAAGAGTTAATCATACTTAAGCTAATCATAGTAAAAAAAATAATTAATTAATAACATATAATTAATTAAGGTTATATAATAATTAATTATAATTTAGCTAATCTTTAGGATTATTTATGAAATTATTCATATTAATAAGTAAAGGGTCATTACAGTATCAGAGAAGGTTCCTTCAGAAATTAGTTTAACCACTGAAAGGTAGATCATGGAGAGCACCAACTCATTTAAAAATGGAATACCACAGTTTTATGGACAGAAGTATGCTTTTTGGAGCATAAGGATGAAGACATATATACAGGCACAGGGATTTCAAGTTTGGAAATCAATTATAGATGGATACACAACACCAAAATCTCCACCAACAAATGACAAAGCAGTGAAACTCAGTGAGAATAATTCGAAAGCCAACAATGCACTTTTGAATCATCTCAGTGATACGGTATTTACCAAAGTTGCACATTGTAAATATGCTAAAGAGATTTGGGACAAGTTTCGAAATATTTATGAAGGAGATTCAAAAGTCAAAGAAGCAAAGCTTCAAACTTACAGAGGTTAGTTCGAACAACTAAAAATGAAGGAAGATGAAGATATCGCAGCCTACTTCTTACGAATCGATGAAACAGTGAATGAAATCATAGGATTGGGAGAAGAAATCGAAAAATCTGTAATTGTTCAAAAGGTACTAAGATATCTTCCTATGAAATTCGACCCTAATATATCATCACTAGAATAAATATCGGATCTAAAATCAATAAGCATGGATGAACTGGATGGAATATTCACAACATATGAGATGCGAACTGAACAGGAAAATCTAGATGTAAAAGAAGCAAACTCCAAAGCATCCAAAATATCAAAGAAAAAGAAAAAGGAACAAGAAGAATATAGTAGAAGCAACGATGTCTCAGAAGATGATGAAGAAGTGGCCAACTTCGTCAAAATACTGAACAAGGGAACCAACGGTAGGTATAGAGGTAAGATTCCTTTAATGTGTTTTAATTGTGATGGTATTGGTCATTTTGCTAACAAATGTCCTTATAAGAAAAAGGGAAATGATGGAGGTTACTCAAAAGGAAGAAAAACATATAAAGGTAAAATAACTACAAAGAAAGTTTTCAAAAAAATATTTTGCACCAAAGAAGGCATCTCATCATCAGATGAAGATGAAGTTAGTGACAGTGAAACAGGGAGAGTTCTATTCATGGCAGTAGAAGACTCTGATAAAGAAGACTCTGAAGAATAATATGAAGAAGCATATGAATAAGAAATTGAAGAGGCGGAAGTTGACTTCCGAGAAGAATTGATGAGTTCCATAGAAGTTATCAGAAGAGAGAAGAAAAACAAGAAACTACAAGCAGAACTAGATAAAAAAAAAGACACTCAAGAACTAGAACAAATGATCAGCAAATTGAAGGTTCAAATAGAAGACTATAAAATAATTGAAGAAGCACTCAAAGAACAACTAGAAGGAAATGATAGGATCATTGGAAACCTGGAAGCAAAGATTGTCACACTAAGAGAGGATATTCAAAAGAAACATATGCAGAATAGCTCAAACATTCTCGATGACATTATCAATAGTAAAAAATATCATCTTGATAAGTCTAGACTTGGATAAAATCAGAAAAAAATGGATCAAGATCCAAAACAACAGAGCAAGAAACAAATCCAAAAATCTATGTAGAAACAATCAAAGGGGATAAAAATATATACAAGGAATATTACAGGGACACTCCTCCACCGAGAAGATTTGGATTTTAGAATCAACAACAGATAGAAAGGCCTCAAGAAGAAGAAGGATTCATAAGAGCACCTCCTTTAATAAGATCTTCAACTACCAGGTATCAAACTATATTTTTTGTTTTATGTTATGCATGTAATAATTTTGGACATAAAGCTGTAAATTGTAGAGCTAACAACATGAACAATAACTACTTTGAGAGCCATACACAAAGGGGTTATTCAAGAAGACCCAGTGAAACACATAGAAGAAGTTACAATAGGTTTGAATCTTTGAGAACTGAAGTGGAATGTTACAAATGTAACAATTTTGGACACATAGAAAAAACTTGCAGAATGGCAGTCCCTCCTACAGAACCTCAACAGAGTCACAAACAAGAACCTCAGAAAACGACATGGATAAGAAAGAAAGATCGGTATAGCAATGAATAATGCACATTTGCTCTACAATATAAACAAAATAAACGTGGTTGGTATGTTGACAATGGATGTTCAAAACACATGACATGTGATAGAGACAAGTTTCTTACATTACGAAAGGAAAGAGATGGATTTGTCTCCTTTGGAAATGATGATTGAACCAAAATCATTGGAAAAGGCACAATCCGAATTGGGAACAAGAATGAAAAGACAGAAAATTTTCTACTATTATAAGATATGAAACATAATATTTTAAGTGTGATTCAAATGTGTGACCAAGGTCATAAGCTTACTTTCGATTCACAAAAGTGTCAGATAAGAAAAGAAGGTTCAGGGAAATTGGTCGCTACAACTACAAGAACTTCAAGCAACATATATGTGTTAAACGAAATTGGAAATGAAAAGTGTTGTCTGGGAAAGGAAGATGAAAGTTGGCTATGGAACAGAATAATGGGTCACATGCATTTTGATAACCTTTTCAAAGTCAACAAAAGAGAAGCAGTCAGATAAATGCCCCAAATCACGAAACCAACCAACACTTTATGCAAGCATTGCCAACAAGGAAAGCAAACAAAGACCAGGTTCAAATCAAAGGATTATTCAACAACAAAACCACTAAAAATTGTGCATACTGATATAGTTGGAACAAATACAAAAAAAGGATTAAAAGGTAAGAGATACTTTATGTTATTAGTTGATGATTATACAAGAATGACTGTAGTTTGCTTTCTCAAGAACAAGTCAAAAGCTTTTGAAAAATTCAAGATCTACAAGGAAATGGTTGAAAATGAGATGGATTCAAGAATCAAATGCTTAAGATCGGACAATGGATGAGAATTCACCTCAAAGGAATTTATGGACTACTCCATCAATCATGGAATAAAAAGGCAATTCTTCGTCCCTAGGACACCTCAACAGAATGGAGTTGTTGAAAGAAAGAACAAGACAATACAAGAAATGTCTCGAACAATAATAATGGATTCAAAGTTGACAGATATGTTTTGGACACAAGTAGTGCATACAACATCTCACATTCAAAACAGAGTAATGCTCATAAACAACACAGATAAAACTCCCTACGAGCTATGAAAAAGAAGACTAGCAAATGTGAAGCACTTTAGATTTTTTGGAAGAAAATGCTACATCAAAAGAGAAGATGGAAGAATGTGAAAGTTTGACTCTTGTGTGGACAAAAGAATAATTGTTAGTTACACAAGTACAAGGAAATCATATAAGTGTTACAATCTAAGATTAAACAAAGTTGTGGAAAGAATCAACGTAACAATTGATGAAACAGGCAGACCAGAATCAAAGGAAGAAGAAAACAAATCAATGGAACAACTTTTCAAAGAAGAAGATGAAAAAGAAGTAGTAGAGGAAGATGAAGATGAAGAGAATTCGACATAAGAAGAAGAGAAAGTTCAACAAGTATATCCAAAGACACCTACAAAACGAGTACAGAAGAATCATCCTTCAGATCATATTATTGGAAATAAAGATGCAGGAGTTGATACTAGAAGAAAAATCCAATCACCAGAACAAACACACCTAGTACTCTTATCTACAATTGAACAAAATTGTTTTGAAAAAGCCAACAAGGATGAATTTTGGAATAAGGCCATGGATGAAGAATTGGATCAAATAGAGAAAAATGACACTTGGGAATTGGTTCTAAGACCAAAGAATAAGAATGTGATCAACAAAAAATGGGTTTTCAGGAATAAATTGAATGAATATGGACAAGTTACAAGGAACAAAGCTAGATTGGTATGTAAAGGATATGCACAGATTGAAGGAATCGACTTTGAAGAGACATTTCCTCCAATTGCCAGAATGGAAGTAATCTGTTTTCTTTTATCTTATGCATGCTCCAAAAATGTTAAAGTATATCAGATAGACGTAAAATCAACTTTTTTGAATGGGGAACTTGAAGAAGAAGTATACATTGAACAACAAGAAGGATTTCAGTTATCAGAGAACATAGACTATGTGTGTAAATTAAAGAAGGCCTTCTATGGTCTAAAACAGGATCCTAGAGCATGGTACTCCAGACTGGATAAATATCTGCAGCAGGTAGGGTTCAGAAAAGGAAGTGCAGACAACAACCTCTACATCAAGGTAAGTCAAGGTAATATTTTATTAATTGAAGTTTATGTTGAAGATATTATTTTTGGTAGTGATGATGACAGGTTAAGCCATAAATTTGCAAAAGACATGCAGAATGAATTTGAAATGTCATTACTTGGAGAACTATCCTTATTTATGGGACTTCAGATACATCAAAGAAACCAAGGAATTTTTATTTCTCAAACCAAGTATATCAGAGAAATGCTAAAGAGGTTTAGAATGGAAGATTGCAAACTAGTTATCACTCCCATGCAAACCAATTGTAAGTTGAGAAAAGATGATGATTCAAAGTCTATAGATCAAAGGCAATACAGGTCAATGATTGGCAACCTACTATATGTGAAAGCATCCAGACTAGATGTAATGTAGGTAGTTGGATATGTGTCACGATTTCAAGCAACACCAAAGGAATCACATGTATTAGTAGTAAAGAGGATCTTCAGATATCTCAAAGGAACAAAAGAGTTTGGATTATGGTATCCGAAAGGAAAAGACCTATCACTTATTGCCTACACAGATGCAGATTGGATAGGTTGTATTGATGATCAACGAAGCACCATTGGCGAAACATTCTACTTATGTGAGTGTTTGGTATGATGGATAAGAAAGAAACAATCATCGATATCTCTATCTACAGCTGAGGCAGAGTATATTGCAGTAGGAGCATGTTGTACACAAGTTCTTTGGACAAAACAAACTTTGACAGATATACAGGTTGAGTATGATGAGCCCATTCCAATATATTTTGATAATACAAGTGCCATTAGTATCTCAAAAAACCCAGTGATGCACTCCAAGACGAAGCACATTCCAATCAAGTATCACTTTCTACGGGAACAAGTTGAAAAAAAGAACATCAAAGTTGATTATGTGGGCACAAAAGAACAAGTGGAATACATCTTTACAAAACCACTTCCACGAGAAGCCTTTGAATATATTTGCCAAAGACTTGGAGTTATTTCTACTCCAAAATGGATGCTTTTTGAATTCTTATCTTATATGTCTTAGATGTACATGAGGAAGCACAATAAGAGGACAATTCAGTCAGTGGGAGTAGCCCTAGATGGAAATACACCTTTGCCATTGATGACAAAGGGGGATAGATTTATCATATGCAGAGGATAGAGGCAAATTTATCAGATGCAGAGGACAGAGGCATCAGTGATATGATTTCAGTATTGCATCAGAGTGTTTCCATCAATGCCAAAGGGGGAGATTGTTGATTAAGGTTGGTTGTCATTGATGTCAACCCTTGAAGAAAGCCCCGTAGCACAAAGTTTTGGCTAATGGACCCAATATAGTTTGATATAAATCTGAATCATTATCATTTTTTCATGGTTGATAAGAAGTAAATATGGATGAACTCCAAAGTGGTCCCCTTATGGTGAAATCCCTCACGGGAAGATGCTTTGAAGAGTAAGAGAACCCATGATTACTTGTGGAATAATGAGATCAAGGAAAATGGATTTGTTAGGGAAACTATCCTAGATGTATATTTCTTGTCATTCTATTTCTGTTGGTATGTAGAACGTGACATAAATCCTCGCGGTTAGAGAGTTATGACCATGTGAAGTTGGAGAACCCAGGTTTGGGTAATGGACCCAAGTTTGTCTGATGGATAAAAGTATGATTTTTGCTATATTTGAAGGTAATAATATTCCATATGAATAGTAAATGTCATTCCATTTCTGTTGGTATGTGGAATGTCACATAACTCCTCACGGTTTGAGAGTTATAGCCTTACGAAGTTGGAGGACCCTCATATGTCATCTAGAAGCCCCAAAAGGTCAAAGTAGTCAAAGTGGTTTAAGAGATTTTAAAAGGTAAATAATAAAGTGAAGTGATGAGTGTATTATAATTCAAAATGAATAGAAAATAAAATATTTCAATAATAAATTTAATGGAGAAAATAGAAGTGGGTTAACCATAAAATAAGGAAAGTGGGCTAAGTGACCTAGAAGATGTTTTTAAGAAAGCTACTTGGAGAGTATAAATAAGAGGAAATGCTATCTCATTTGAATCACACTTGAGAATATTGAATATATATAGGTGTGTGAGGTAACCAAGGATATCTAAGCCAAATTTCTGAGGGAAGGTGAAGAAAAGAAGGTCAAAATGCAAGGAAGGATAAATTCTTTTGATGGTACTTTCTAAGGTATGTTATTTACATGTCATCTCACCATTTTCGCTATACCGTGTTTTCTATAATGATTCAGACCATGAAATTTATATTTCATTGAGAAAACATACCCAAGTATCTGTGGTAAAAAAATAAAATGTGGTTCGTTGTATTTTGGGAGTTACACTCCATGGAAAATAGGGTTTGTGGCTAGTCCTGAAACTAGTCAAAAACAGGTGTTTCAGGGAAAAACATCATAAATTCTTCATAAGAGATCCAAATTAAGTGAGACCAAATGTGTTGGTTAGGGTACAATATTTAGTATTCTATGTAACCATTTTCGATTAATTCAACTAATATTTTGGGTGGGGCACTCTCTACAAGGTCTCTCTCTAGAATAAGCCAGAATTCAACAAGGTATGCCATTTTTTCTATAACTCCTTTTATGAGAGGTTCCAAGTAGTGAAAACTAGAGGAATTGCATAAAACACATTGGAGAACATTTTGTATCAGTTTCATATCTTTATACAATATAGTTTCAAAGTTATGATTACTTCAAGTTAGGGTTGTTGACTAATCCAAAACTAGGCATGTGAGACTAAAGAAAAGTTTGATGAAAATTCTAGTCTCTTGTTGTTAAAGTTAAGTAAGATTTGTAGGAATGTGATCATATACACCATGTCTATTAAATATCTATAAATCAGATTTGGCTGATGAAATTGATGAGGGATTTTGGTTGAGGTACATGTTGAGTACATGGTTGAGACAAGTAGTTGATGAGTTGGCACATACATGAGGTGTATAGTTGATAATGTTGGTACATATTGATGAGTCATAGTTGATGAGTAGTTGACACATGATTGGTACATACTTGGTACATGGTTGGATGCACTTGTTTATGGTACAGTATTATTACAAGTTCTTTTGTACTGGTTGATGCATGGTTGATGCACTTGTTTATGGTACAGGTTGATTACAGGTTGAAGTACAGGTTGATGCATGGTTGATGCATGGTTCAGATTTATTGGTATAGTTTTACAGTAGTATATATCACAGTGATAGTGTGACAGTGGTTCCATCATTCTACTTCTACTTCAGGGTTGCAAAATGAGGAAAAGATAGGTGGTTGTAGCCACCTTCTGGTTGTATCCGGAGAACATAGGGGGTTGTAGCCTCCTTCTGGTTGTAGCTAGAGAATTGGGGAGTTGGAGCTTCCCTTAGGTTGTAGCCTAAGAAACTAGGGGGTTGTAGCCTCCTTCCAATTGCAACTAGAAAATAAAGGAAGTTGGTGCTTCCAATGAATGCAATTCTTCAAGACATATAAGAAAAATAATTCTGTGGTTTTCTCCCAATTTAGGTTTCCACGTAAAACACTGGTGTACTATGTATGTGTGTGATTGTTTATTTCTTACTGCTCATTATTGGATAATAATTATACATTGATATAACATTTGAAGAAAAAGGATTATAACTACGCTATTACTGATTCACCCCCCTCTTAGTAATCCAACATGCAGTTGTTCTTATCTCTTGGAAACCATTGGCTATCACCTAGACTCTTTTCGAAGACATTTTTCATCTTCTATATTGACCTTTAGGGGGGATTTCCTTCACCTATTCACTTTCCATCTCATTCAATCCATGGTCATCGATATTTCCCCCTTGAGGTGATTATATCATCTCTAAAATGATGAGAATCCCTACCTAAGGTATCAATGGGTATGTGTTCTCAAAGTTGTCTCTATTTGGTGGTTGGTTCAGGATTTTCCCAACCTACAACTTGTGTGATAACAATTCCTCACAATTTTAAAGGGAATTTTCAACCCAAACCAACTACAATAAAGTATCACCAACCTTCATCCTTGTGTTAGTTTTTTCTCATTTGATCTATCATTTTACATCACTTTCCTATGTCAATTTTGTGTCAATGAATGGGAACACATCATGTCCCTCCTTCGATGAGTTTGTTCATGTCGATTTAAACACATTATCCAGGAATTAGACTTAGAAACGAGTTAGTACCTTGGAACCTGTATGCCTTAATGGAATGCATCTTCTCTTTCAATAGTAAGTTTACATTATTGGAATGTACTAGGGTATCTTGGGAGTCATTGTCATCATTCAGAATTTCCATCACACTTGTTAACAATATAAATCAATGATCGGTAATCAAGTGGTTTCTACCTAAATGTTTTTCTGATCACTAAGAAATCCAGAATATGTTACCAACCTACAAATCCAAATCTAAACCAAGACCTTTAATTGAGAAAGCACTCGGACGCAAGTCCAAAGATTATATCATTGTCAATAAAAATGAAAAACAAAGATTGAAAAAAGATCAAAAGAGAGTTGTTTGATCTCTAAAACCAATCAATATCAAGATAAAACAATCAGAGTAATTCAAGATTTGGTATTAAAAATCCTTGTCCAGGTGACTAAAGAAAAACTGGACAACAGTAGAAGCCAAAACCCAAACCAAAAAGAAAATTCAAACGCTGTCGCAGGTGGGTAGTATAACACAGTGTAGAAATGAATGATTTCCGCAAGCCAGAAACATGTAGGGTGCAAAAATACCACGCTAAAACAAACCACCAAGGTGAGGAAATGAATGGTTTTCGTAGGTTATCTATAAGGTGCAGTGTGGATGTGTTTGAAAAATCAAGAAATTTGGGGGAAAAGGAAAAAAATCTAGGTGGAATTTTAAACCCAGGGAGAGTGAATGGGTCTCCCAGAGACTCAAAGATTGATATAAAGTAAAAAGAATATGTTAAAAACAAATGGCCAACAAAAAAACATAATCAAGTTGTCATCCCCAGTGGAGTCGCCAATTTTGTTATTAGATAAATCGGTAGATGCAGACATGAACTGATCTTCCTAGATCCACCTGGATCTAGAACAAAACAAGATGGAACAAGATGCTTTCCCTAAGTTGCAATCATTGATTTTACTATCCAAAGAGGAATAGATAACATACCTTATTAATCACTTCCTTATATCTTTGTTGTCCCTACTTCACTCCAGTGCTCTTGTAGAATCAGATCTGTGACAACACAAACCAACCAACGTGAAAACAACAATAGTATAATTCAATGAAAACCTAAAAATGTGATAAAGGAGTCATGTAATAAAACACTAATTATTTTATGGGAAAGAGACGTGTCACTGTATTATATTAATTAAAAGTAGAAGATACAACCGAATTTCCTTGATGTTGTAGGTTCCCTTTTTGTGGCCCTTTGTTCCAACACACACATACACTTGCTCCAAAATTTACATGAAGATAATCCACAAGAGATTGATGGACAAAAGGAGGCCTCAAGCATCAGTAAGAACATGATTCTTCACACATTCTTCATCCTATTCTTTCATCGATTCTCTTCTTAATCTTACTTCTTCTTTCTTAACCTTTTCCATGAGAAGCCCATGATTATATAAGAGAATGTGAAGTGGTTAAAAGGATGAGTGTGATCCCACCAAATCAGAGAAACCAGTAGGATCACAAACATATAGACACCACCTCACATTCTAGAAGATTCCCCTTCTAGAAACTTCGTGAAACCTCTTTCCTCTTTTATCTTTGGAATGCCTCCGCACCTTGCCTATGTAGAAGCCTGCGGAAATCCCACAGGCCAGCCATAGAGTAGCCTGCGGAAATGATAGATTTCCACACTGTGTAGTATGAGAAGCCTGCATACCCTTTCTAAAAATCAACACGTAGAGGAGGAAAGAAGTTTCTTTTCTGAGGCAAAAAGTCATGTTGGGAGTCTGAACAAATGTCTGTGATATCATCATTAGAATGAAAAAAATAATGTGTAACATCTACCATGTTCGACATTAGAACATATATTCATATGGCCAAAATCGTACTATTTCGGTGTTGAAATTACTAATACAACTGA
>ML789183.1:28875-43182 GCA_009831015.1 Picea engelmannii
AAAATCCTGTCGAGTCATAAGCATAGAGTTTGAAAGATACTTAGGTTCTGGGACTTCAATGGTAGTTCCAACAATGTCCAAATGAAGATTTTTTAAATATGATTCACTTTTCCTCCTTGATAAGTCAGCGAATTGAGTTATCATACCTTTTAACACATTAATTCTTTCCATCCAACATGATTTCAATTGTTTGATTCGGCTCAAAGAAGGCAAATTATCTTTCTTTCTGGTATGCTCTGCCATTGTCGAAACTCTAATTGTAAACATAAAAAATATGTTAGTGTAGAACCCTTCATCGTTTTTTAAGTCTGAACTTAAATATTCCTTGGTGCTTTGAATTCTTAAATCAAGAGAAGTGAAACTCTTTGTCATATCCCATAGTTCAACAATTAATGACATTCTCTTCTTAATATTTTTTTCAACAAAATGTCGGGTGGTCGTGATTAAACTGGAAATTATTTTGACCCTTGAACTTGATTCTGGGTTTTCTTGGAGACCCTTTCCAGGATTAATCATGGCAACAGGAGAATCCATAATAGGTGGAGGCATGAGGGATGAATCCAATTCTTTAATTATTTATTTTAATTTGGCATTCTCTTATTCCATGTGTGCAATTAAGACATCAAGCACATCCCCTGTAACCCTATAAATGGATGATAATTTTGAAGGAAACATATCCCATGTGTCAATGGTAAACCGTAGCTTCCCGCTCTTATTCTTTGTGGTACTTTCGAAAACAATTTTTTTAGACTCCTTTTCAAAAGATTCATTTTGTACAGCAAATGTCTCCTCATCAGAAAATGTTTTTTCCTAGATAATGAGTGCGGACATAGGTTGTACATTTTCTCAAAATGATACTTCAACATCTGGGAAAGCAATGTTTTCAATATCCACATCTAGTTCCATGTTATCCAATAATAAGTCATCTTCCTGAGCACGTGTCTCATCCTCTTCCTATTGTGAACTGGTTCTTTTTCTTTTAACCTTCATTTTGTGGGGATTCTCTAGGTTTCCTTTAGGAGGGTTCCTATCTTCATTATCCCCTGAATTATTTCTCTGGATTTTTCTTGCATGGGATATTCCTGGTTGTAGATTTTCCTTTGGAAAAGAACTCCTTCTAGAGACAATTAGTAATTGGCAACTTTTTTCATTCGAGGGTCTACCTCTTTATTTATGATGCTATGTTGTGCTTATGACATTTTCTATGTCTTCATAATTTCTATCGGCTTCTTGATCACTAGGGTGGTAACTGTCATTTTCTTCTTCTATACTAATGGTTGATTTTAAAGATGTAGGGTCAAGCCCAACTGAAAGAAAGTGATTATAAAAAAAGTGGTTTGGGTCGAAACCCTTGATTTCTTCTACAAATTTTAGGTCATAATTCTCTAGATAAGAAGCATACTCATCGATCTTGGAAATTCCCTAGAGAACAATTTCACCAACTTTCCATGGAAAAGGTATGAACTGCTTTTTCCTTTTCTTAGATAATGTATAGAACCAAAATTTATATTTTCGGGATATTTCAATGAAAATTAGTTTGTCAGATATATAATAGGGAAGGAAGATAGGCTTTTCAATAGAACATAAAACCGTGATGATATTATAATCTTCCATTTTTTCCATAACTCCTCTTCCCTTTAGAAAAGTTGTGACTTCCAACGATAACCGCAAAGTGTCTTCCCCAAATAACAATTTATTGAATTTAGATACAAAATCTGAATACACCTCATAAAAATGATGGTTAACCCTCTGCTTCCATAAAACTTGGTACCACATAGTCACAGGGTCCACTTTTATTTTAGTTCTCCTCGCAATGTTTAAGCCCTCAAAATTATGACAATATGTAATGAAAAATATGAAATATGATGACATGTAAAACCTTTCATCAGACCTGAAATTAGTGAGTTGTGAAATGATTTAATTTGAAATTTTCTTCTCCCAGTCAAAGATAGAATTTTCATGCACAATGAAATGCAATATGTACAATGTCAGTCAAGGAATTGTTTCTATAGAATCCAGGCCCACAATTCAAGTAAATAACCAGGCAATTTCCTTGTAGGGGTCCTTTAAAGAACTTACCTAAATTCTTGATATGTCCTTAGGGATTGTGGCAAGGTCATGCAAATATTCCTAAAGAATATCTAATCCATAATTCTTGATTTTTAAGAAGTTTCTTTCTTCATCTCCTATGTAGACCAGGTTCGTCTTTGGAAATTTCAACATTTCTCTAAATATTGAAGGTGCCAACGAGATAGGAGAACTATTATGCAATGAAATAACCCTTTTGTTTTTAATGAGCCTATCGACACACCAGGTGACAATGTATTTAAACTCAAATACTTATGGAACACACTTGGAAAGAACTATTCATGATGTCCATACTTTGTTGTTTTCTCTATCCATCAATTTCGAGTAATACCAGTAGGAGCGTGACCAATGATAATTCTGATCTTATCTAGAAAAGAGGTTCAGGGTATCCCCACATAATGATTTATTTCTCATGGATGTCCTAGTGAAGCTTGCCATATTTTTCTTGAGTTATTATTTTGCACAGTAAAATGAACTTGAGTTAGATTTCTTTTACGGAGACATTAATTCAAAATAACTATTAGTGGCCTCAGTGACAACATTATTAATTAATGGCCACTTCAACAATAAATTTGGTAGTTGGGTCCGTAGGGATAATAATAAATGTGACATCGAAAAATGTGAAGGGACTGGTAATGGCAGAGCATCGAGGCTGGAGACTAGTATGAAAAGGAAGATATGTGAGTTTTAAGGTCTGCAAGTTCAATAATCAGATTGCATGACATGGATAAGTATTGGAAATTATCTGGATGATAGTGGAGAGAGAGGAAATGTATCATGTAGGTTCGCAATGTACAAAGGTCTGAAAATCTGAAAGTCTGAAACACAAAATTATTCTAAGTGTTAGGTGGAATTTTACATAGATGAATGGACAATAATGCAAGTGTGATAGTCCGTGAGTCTGAAGGTCTATGAACGTGAAAATTACTAAGTATTGTAGTTCAAAGAAAGGGAAAAATAAGGGATAAAGAGAAAAGGGGAAAAGGGGAAAATATATAAGGAGGAAAGAAAGGGTATTAAAAGAAATGGCAAAATAGAATAAAGGAGGGAAAAAGAACACAAAATGGGTTCAACACTATCATAAAACACCACAAAGAGATTGGTTCTGCAAATATGAATGATATTAAGGAGGATATGTGTTCTTGGGGGACAACTCGAAAACCAAAATTGTCGGACGAGGAAGAGTTCGAATGATACTGCAGGATGGGAGGAGTATAACCCTTCCAAGTATGCTACACATTTCAGGTTTGGAAAGAAACCTGATATATGTCAGCAATATGAGTGATGCAGGGGTGCACACTCTATTTCAGAAGGATCCATTCAAGATAGTTAGATGTGCGATGGTCTTAATGAAAGGAGCTCGGATTGGAACCCTATACAAGTTATTAGGGAATGTCGACTCGACTAGATGCAACAACATCGTTTTTCCTGAATTCAACTTGACTTCGACTCGAATCGACTCAACTCGGGCTGAGTCAATTCAACCAAACTATACAAGTCATCATAAATTCGAACCGACCATGCTATGGCATGAGAGGATGGGACATATTGGAGAAAAATGACTTCTAGCTATGCATAACAAAGGTATGGTTGAAGATTTTCCTAAATGTAATTTAGAAGTCGACTTTTGTGAACATTGTATATATGGAAAACAAATTCAAGTGAGGTTCCTATCTAGTTCAATAAGGGAAATGAGGATTCTAGAGTTGGTTCATAGTGATGTGTTGGACCCTGGTTCAGTGCCTTCACTTGGTGGATCCATGTCTTATGTCTCATTCATAGATTATTTTTCTAGGAAGACATGGATATATTTCCTAAGGAATAAATCATAGGTTTTCGAGAAATTTAAAGAGTTTAAATCTCTTGTAGAAAACCAGAAAGATAATAAGATTAAGGTGTTGCGGACTGACAATGATAGTGAATTATGTGGGAAATAATTATATCAGTACTACAAGCAATGTGGCATAGAATGCAAAAATACCACACCATATACCCCACAAAAAATGGAGTTGATGAGAGAATGAATAGAACATTGATGGACAAGGCAAGGAGCATGCTCAGTGGTGTTGAGATCGCACAAGAATTATGAGCAGAGGTAGTCAACACTGCAAAATATCTGTTGAGTATGTTTCCTTCATCGACGCTAGTCAACTAAAATCCACATGAGGTATGGTCTAGTAATATTCCTTCGGTATCACAGCTCAAAGTATTTTTTTGTGATGCATTTGAGCATGTTCCCAAGGAAAAGAGGATCAAGTTGGACAAGAAGGAAGTCAAGTGTATTTTCATTGGATACAAAGAAGGAATGAAAGGATATAAGCTATGGGATCATGCATCAAGGAGAACAGTTTACAGTCGATATGTCGTCTTCAGATAAGTTGGAAGTAAGTATGAGCCTAAAGAATTTTTTCAGACTGAGAATAATCTAGAGAAGGTGCAGTTTGAACTGAGGAACGTAGAAGATCATTCAGACGAGTCGACTGAATCAGAAGAAGAGGTGGAACAAACAAACTCAGTTGTAATAAGGTCAGCATGAATAAGAAAACCAATCAAAATGTATAGTCTACCTGACTTCCATTCCGCATTCATATTAACTGCCACCGAGGATTGTCCCAAGTTGGATGGGGAGGTAGTCGAATTAGCAGAGGTAAAACTCTGGAAGGATGCCATGGTCGAAGAGATGGAATCCTTGCACAATAATGATACATGGTACTTAGTTAAATTACCTAGTGGAAGAAAACTTGTCAGTAGAAAATGTTTATTCAAGAAGAAGATGAATGCAGCAGGTCAAGTCGATAAATTCAAATCTTGATTGGTAACGAAAGGATATTCCCAAGTTGAGGGAGTCGACTTCGGTGAGATTTTTTCCCCTGTTGCAAAATTAAATTACATTAGAGTACTAATGTCTCTGGCTGCGACATTTGATATAGAAATTGAATAGATGGATGTAAAGACAAATTTCCTACATGGTTATCTGGAAGAATAAATCTACATGAAATATTCTAAAGGATTTGTAGTAACGGGAAAGAAATATTTGGTGTGCAAACTGAAAAGATCACTTTATGGTCTAAATCAATCACTAAGGATGTGGTTCCAAAATTTTGACAAACACATCCTTAGTTTGAATTTTATGATAAGCAAAGTTGATCGTTGCATATATTCCAAAGAATAAGGTGGGAATTTCATATATGTAGCATTCTATGTCGACGACATGTTGTTGATTGGAAACAGCATGACCACAATAAAGGAGGTGAAGAAGTAGTTATCCTCCAAGTTTGACATGAAGGATCTTGGTGCAACGAACTTCATTCTGGGAATGCATATTAAGAGAGATCAAGAAGCTAGAAACCTCTAGTTGAACTAGATGGAGTATATTGACACAGTTTTGAAACATGTCAACATGCAGGATTGCAAACCCATGAAGGTGGAAATTCCTATGTGAGAAAGGCTAACCGTTGAGCAGTTTCCAAGGACACAGGAGGAAATATAGGACATGGCACATGTTCCCTGTGAAATTTTTGTTGGTAGTATAATGTATGTGATGGCATGCACTCGACTAGACATTTCCCATGTAGTGGAGGTGTTGAGCAGATACATGTCGCCACCTGGGAAGGATCATTGGATTGTTGTCAAGAGAGTATTCAGGTATTTGTGTGGCAAAAAATATTATTCTATATGCTACCAAGGAAAACCTGTAGGTAACAGTGAATTAAATGTACATGGCTTTGTCGATGCCGAATAGGCTAGAGATCTATATCAACGGAGGTCGACCAATGGATATGAGTTCAATATGTTCAGTGGAGCAATCAAATGGATGAGTAAGAGACATGTGGTCATAGCCTTGTCAACAACAAAAGTTGAATACATGACACCCACTCATGGAAGTAAGGAAGCAGTATGGATGCAAAGGTTATGTTCATGAATCGGGTTTGAGTAGAGATCTATGAAGATAAATTGTGACAGTCAATGCATAATATTTCTGGTAAAGAACCTTACTTATCATTCTAATACTAAGCACATTGATGTACAATACCATTTCGTGAGAGACATGGTGGAAAGAAACAAGGTGTTGTTGGAGAAAGTACACACATTGGAAAACATAGCAGACTCTTTGACCAAGTTTGTGAGTATTGCGAAGTTCTCTTGGTGCAGAGAGGAAATGGAAATTTTTCCCCTGGGTTTGTGAATGAAATTTCAAAGGTATCCCGATTTCAACAAAGAAAACAACAAGTGGGAGAATGTTGGGTTGTTATATTATTTGCAGTGAAATTATAGTTGAGGTGGATCGACTAACAGTCAAAGTCAAAGGTCGAGGTGGTTTGACCGGGTAAAGATGAAGTCGAAGACATTGATAGAAAGTAGAAGGTCAAGGTGGTTTGTCCTAGTAAGATCGAAGAGGTCGACAGGAGGGTATGTGGAAACCGAATGAAGACAGAATGATGCGTGATTGGTAGTCAACTATAACAGGATTTGTAGCCAATGATCTGCATGGATGTGTAACCATTTTTTGGCACCTTTTCTTTAGGGTTTTGCCTACTGTAAATCCTATAAAGAATGCATGTTGTAATGTTGTAATATATCTAATGGATAATCACCAATAGGTGAAATCGTAGAGGTTATTGGTCATGTATATGTAAGTTCAATTAGCTACAAGGTTGTGTCTTAGGTGTGGACCAAGGTTAGACATGTAACCTTTTATTCTGAATGAAAAAGACAACAAGGAGAAGAACACTCAAGGAATGTTGGTTTTCCCGGTTTGGCTTTCTAGGGTAAAATCTTTGTGTATTGTGTGTTTGCTTTGTCATTTACTTTCTTTTTTAAATATTTCTTCCTCTCTTCTTCTAGGTTTAGCGTGGAAGTGTCCCTCATTTCCTAACATAATGGACATTCTAAGAGAAAGTGTTTTTCATATTTGACACTCTTAATGTCACAAAGGTGATAGACTCTTTCATCCCATAGTGTTTTGGGAATTGACCAATGCCTAGTTTCTCTATGGAGCTAATGAGAATTTGTTCTTATTTTACCAATGATTGTTTTCTTTTTAACACTAGTCAAGATAAAGAGATACTTTTGATCTTCTAGATTTGGGCTGATTACATCCTTATAATATATTAACTTTATTTTCCCCTCTAACTCTTATCACACCGCAATTTCTCCTTAAAATTTGATGTAATAATATTTTTAATATTATCCTTATTCTGCAATATGATCTCTTCCTTTACTCCCCAATGATTTAGCCAAGATTGGGCATCCTTATGTCATCCCTTCTTGAGTTGAAGGTGGTTTTGGCTATAATTTGAAGCAATTTTAGGAAGCCTCTTATCTTCCCTATTGTTCAACTTTTTCTTATACATAGATACCTAATCATAGTCATGCTCCCAATGGGGGAAAGGCTCGCTTCTATGAGGAGAAAAATATAGGGTGTATTTCCTTTAATTTTGATATTATAGGTTATAAAATTCTTTTGGATCCTCTCTATATTTCTCCATGACTCTCTAGATACACTGCATCCCCAAACTTTGCATCCATATAAAATAACAAGAGTAATGAGAGTCTCAAAGAGTAATTTTTGTTATCCCATATCCAAAGATCCATTGATTTACAATTGTTTTCAAGACCATAATAAGATTTCCACCCTCTATTTATCCTTTTCTCAATGCTATAATTACAATTGAGCTTGTGATGAATATTAATTCCAAGATATTTGAATGAGGAACTTCCTCCAAGTTATTATTGTCGTATACAAAGTATCGTAGGTGGTGATATTCAAAAGTATACTATCCATTTGTTGGTTTATATTATTAATTGTTTTTTAAAGTTTTATGACTTTTTTGGAGAGTAGTTTTCAACTCCTCCTCCTCTAATAATTGGTCATTAAGATACGATATAATTATAGGTACATGTTAAAAATATATATTTCCATTGGATTAGTTTAAATTTAGACATTGACACTTCTTGGCTATGATTGATTTAATTAAGTAATGGAAATTAATCAATTTTTTTAGTGAGTAATGCCTTTTAGTTTATGATTAGAAATATTTACTTACTGAGGTTGGTGGAGATGTTTGATTTACGATGAGTGTTTTTGAAAATTGGTTTTAGGGTTTCTTTATTCTAGCTAAGGGTGCCTTAGCTGGTAAATATGTATAGATGTGAAGAATATGTACATTATTTAGAATATTTGGGTGATAATGACATGTTCATTTCACCTAAGGTAAAAGGTTTAAGTTTAAGCATGGTGAAAAGGACTTTACCCTAGTTGAGTTCCTAGGGTTTCAAAATAATCATAGATTAAGTGATTTACCACATGGGAAAAAGAATTTAGGAATAGATCCAAAAGTGGGTTATATGAGTGAACCATGTAGGATATCAACTCCAGATGCCCCATTTAATGGAAAAGACTTGGATGGGGGTGATGTGGTGACCCTTCAAGCAGCTCAATCATGTGAAACTTATGAGACATGTATTGATCCATTGGATTCTAGCTTGAGATTCAAAAAAAAACTTTAATCTATTGAGGGAATGAGGTTTTGAGGTTATATCCCATACTTATTTTCAACCCCAAGCTGAGAAGATAGATCAGAGTTTTTACTTTGGTTCTCAGGAAAAGGATTTTTTGGGTGAAGACTTGAGTACCTTGAGGAATTCTAAGATGGTACATGTCAACATAATTTATTCAGCATAATCTAAGGCTTTGGAGAAATGTTCTTCACTTTCCTTTGGAATATTGGATTTTGGTAAGCTCATAAACTCTCCCCTTAATAATTCAAAACTTTCAAAATATTGCCATCCTAATCTAGTAGCTCAAGAGGGTGGGGTGGAGATATGCCCTACTATTTATGGGAAATCTAGAAAATATTTGGTTGAGGGTAGGAATGATTATTTAAAGGCTATTTCTATAGTGGGAAAGTGTTCTAAGTCTATTGTTGGGTGTGGTATCAAAAAGGAGGGTGTATTTTTTGGATCAATGAAGGAGATATTTGGGGTTTGTTTGGAGGAAGGGGAGGAGAAGTTTTCTAAGGTAGAAGAGAGGGTGTTAGTTGCACAAAAGAAAAAGAGGAGTTGCGTGAAACAAAAAAAATAGGCTAGTCAAGCTTGTATTCAAGGAGGTTGTCAAGATGGAATTAAGGTGGTTTAAATGGCACCATAGATGTTGGTTGGAATATTCCATTGGAGAAGATCAAGTGAAAAAATCCTTTGAGATTAGTTGTAGGATAAATAGGAAATAAAATTGGGATACCTTCCAAAGATGTTTATTATTTCCAAAGACCAAGTAGCCTTCTTATTTCGGTTGACAAGGGATGTAGATATGATCCTTTCCTCTTCATGGAAGTTGGAATATAATTATTTGTCTCTAAAGTATTGGGCACCCTCCTTTTACTGTAGGACATAAAGGGTTGATTGTTTTCCAATATGGGTGAAGCTTCTTAGGCTTCCAATCAAGTTTTGGACAAAGGAGGTGTTCAAACTAAAAGGAAATTCACTAGGGTAGTACAATTAGGTGAATATGAGTTATCTTAACACAAGGAATATGGCTATAGTCAAAATTTATTAGGTCTAGACCTTAGAGAGGGCTTGGATCTTGAAATTATATTATAGTGGGGCTCAATATCCTTTGTTCAAAATTTAGATTATAGTGGGATTCCTTTCCATTGCTTCTGCTACCAGAAATATGGACACATATTAGTGGATTGTGATTTTCCACTAATGAAAAATTTATCGATGTGAAAATATTGTGGCAAATAAAGTGAGATGGGAGTCATAAATAGGCCCATAAGATTTGTAGAAGAGGTTTTGATGAACTCCCTCAATCTTGGTCATGAGAGGGAGGACCAAGTCAAAAAGTCCGATCAAAGGAAGAATGAAAGAATGAAGCCTTTGAATGATGGGAAACAACATCATTTCATCTAGGAGGATCGAGTTCAAAAGTCAGAGGACAATGTGGTGGTGTAGAAGTCATTGATAGAGTCGAGTAAGAATTTTAAGGAAATTATCCCTTGTTTGTTGATAAGGGTATAGACTTTGGTTATTATACTAGGTGGGATTCTTTTTTTCCTCACTTTCCACTCAGGAATATTGCTCCTTTGAAGGCATTGAGGATTAGAGAATCTAACAAGATTTTGAATAACCCTTTAATTGAAGTATGGGATAGGATTTAGTCTAGTGGTATTCATAGTGTATTTGAGGTCAATTATGAAGGGGGAAATGGTTTAGATAAAAATAAGCAACCTTGTATTAACCCTTGTATTTTGAGAGATAATTTGAGAAATATGAAGGAATCTTCTAGAGGTGGAGGTGGGGATATCAAAGGGGGAATAGAAATGAACTATGGAGATGAGGTTAGAAGATTTTGTAGGGTAAGAAAATTCCATCTAAAGTTATCCCACTAAAGGGGTGTCATTGAAGTCATGTCTAAGAAGAGAAACCATCTATCTTAAGGGGCCTTAAAGAAAATGATACCCCTATAGTGGGTAAGTTGTGATATATTTAACCTTAAATTGCATAGGTTTAAGTATTTCCTATAAAAAACTTGATTTAAAGAGGCTAGTGGACTCAAACAATCTAGGCATTGTTATGTTACAAGAGGCTATGGTCGGTGGAGAAATTTTTTTATTGTAGCGAATAAATATATTCAAGGGATAGGAATTTTATCTTCTAAATTCCATCGGTTGGTCAAGAGGGGTTATTAATGCATGGAAGGAAAAATCTTTGATATGCACTAAATTTATTTCATCTGATTCAGGTCTAGGGAAAAAAAAAACTTGGTAGCTAGACAAAGAGTTATCGGTTCTAAATATATATGTTTCTTATTAGAATAGGGTTGCATTCTAGGAGGACATATTTAACTTGGACATGTTAAAGTGAGTGAATGTCATAGTAGGGGGTGATATTATTTTTTTATTGGGTTGAGATGAGATTTGGGGAGTTGCTTCTTAGGCTAATCATTTAACTTACTTATTAATTCAAATATTAGAGGAACATGTATTACTTGATCTGCAACCCATGAATAATAGATCACCATGGACAAACAAAAAAGTAGGGGATAAAATGGTTGCTAAAAGATTGGATATATTTCTATCATCTGAAGTTTTTCTCAATGATCATCTTGGAGTTAAATAATGGGTAGGATCGAGGGGTGAATCTAACCATTTTCCTATTTTCCTAGAAATGACCAGGGGAGGGAGGAAACCACCAAGACATTTTACATCTACTCATATTGGATAGAGGAAGAGGATTTTGTAGAGTTGGTAAATAATCTTTGGTTGTCATTTTATGGTAGTAGAAATGAATCAACAAAAATTCGATTTGAGGAAAACTTGAAAAATGATTAAGAAAGAGGGTATTGGATGGGAACATGAGAAATAAACAAAAGAGTCTCAAGAATTGATATATTTGGAGGATAATATAGACCATATGTTTAATCAGAAAATGGTTGGATATCCTACTAAATATTTTAAACATGAGGTATGCAGATTAGACCATAGTAGAAGAAATATTTTGGAAGATGAGGAGGAAACTTGGAGGTTGAAAAGTATAGCATTGTGGCTTGCTAACAGAGATGAAAATAGAAATTAATTTCTTCCATCAATATGCAAACCATCAAAAAAGTGTGAATACTATTTGGATAGTTAAAATTATCAATGGTGATGTGGTATCAAGATTTGAAGATAGAACAGTCTGGTGTGGAGCACTTTAAATAAATCTATAAGGAAGAAGAAAGAGTGACAATTGAAAAAGTGGTACAAATGATTTTGTTCTCTCTAAGTTTTGCAACTAAAGAGGAATGTGAGAAACTTTTTGAATAAGTTTCAAAAAATCAGTTGGAATTAGTTCTTCATAGCTTCAAAAAGGATAAAATTCATGGGCCTTACTATTGGACAATATAGTTCTTTATAGGTTTTTATGAAGTTATTGGCAAGGATTTGTTGAGAGTGATTGAGTCTAGAGTAAATAGAAGAATGTTGGATGTCTTCAATGTTATATTTGTTGTTCTTATTCCAAATATGATAATCCCACATATTTTGAATAATTCATATCGATATCGTTATAATTTAATTACATCTACAAGACCACTAATAACAATTTTTCCATTAAGGTTAAATGCTTGTTTTTAGATTCATTTATAATGAACAATTTGGTTTCTTCTCTAGGAGACAGATACATGAGGCTATAGGTGTTGCACAGGAAGGACTATAATCCATAAAAATGAGGAAGTTGTGAATTACAGTGATTAAAATTGATCTATCAAAAGCTTATGGTAGAGAAAGCTGGCTAAATCTAAGATTAATGATGGTCCACCTAAGATTTGGTGTTCAGTTTGTCAACTAGGTGATGAGTTGCATATCTTCTGTGTCATTTTCCATATCGATAAATGTCTCATCATTGTCTCTCTTTAGGCCTGGAAGAGGGATAAGATAGGGATTTCCACTACCCCATTTTCTCTTCTTAATTGTAGTTGAAGGTATTAGTAGGGCCATAATAGGAGACCAAATATTTGGTACTTTGTCAAGGATAAAGTTTGGGATGTGTATAAATTTGACACCATGAGATATATTGAATTTCCTATTGCATTCCTATATGACACCTTATTCATATTAACTTATGTTTCTACCTCAATCCTCATACCTCTATCCTTAGACAAATTTACTACAACCTTCATTAGAGTTTCTACCAACTTACATTATGAGATGGAATTTGTTGGCATGTTTACAGACAGAAGGCACAATATGTTTGTTTTTCATTGATGGAAAAATCATCATGATGAGAGTATGCTTGTTTGTTAATGATGGCAATATCAGTAGCGCAGCGATGATGGAAAACAAGAAAAAGGTTGAGGGCTTCCTTGACACTTAGAAATTATTCCAAAACGGGAAGATGCATAAGCTCAGGAGGAGGAGAAACACTGATCATTGGATCACCCATCCTAATTTCCTGATGGTCGTTAGATCTTAATTCAAACAGGAGGAGCGTGCAGAAGAGGAGAACAAATCTCAGATGTTGGATCTAAGCGTCGAGTACCAACATCCATCAAATCCTATATAACTGCGAAGATGATAAGACCGAATATTATCCTCTAACTTCGCGATATGCGAGGTTGTGAAATGATCCTGGCTATTGGAGCCAGAGGACATGTGGCAAGCGATTGGAATTTCACTGACTTGCACATTGGAGGAGTCAAAGGAGCGTGATATGTGAACTCGTGATATGCGAGGTCATGAAATGATCCTAACCATTGGAGCCATAGGACACATGGAGAGCAATCATCATTTTGCCGACTCACGAGATGGAGGAGTCAAAGAAGCATGACATAGAAACTCGTGATATGCGAAGTCATGATGAGATCTAAGCCGTCAGATCAAAGAAAAGTTATGGACCGTTGATCTGGAAAGTGAAGCGCTTGAATGTTTGGCTCGTGGTCATAGCCAAGGTCACATCGTCAAAGGCTAGAGGAAGGAGCTATTCCAAATAAGCTCCATTTCAAAGATCGCGACTTGGGAGAGTCGAGACACCTCATACCAAGATCCCCAAAGTCGTGAGTCGTGAAGCGCCTTCTGGATAAGCACTTGGTCACAGTAGGTGGTCATATGAGAGGAAGGAGCTAGCCCAGCTAAGCTCCATTTCGGATATCGTGGCATGGGAGAGTCGAGATGTCTCATCACAAGATTCCTGAGGTCGCAAGTCTTGAAGAACTTTTCTGAATAAGCGCTTGGTCACCGCCAGTGGTCAAAAGAAGGGAAGGAGCTAGCAGCTAAGCTCCACTTCGGAGATCGCATGTTGGGATAATTGTGGTGATTCATAATCAATCATCTAAAATGTGAAATCGTGAAATCTCTTTATGTTTAGTGTTTGGTCACAACCAATGGGCATATGGGATAAACGTGAGACCCTGCGGATGTAATCCAACAGTGATGATTAATCGAGAATTTGATTGAAGGGCTACTGTTTCACTTCATAGTTAATTGTTCAGTTATGATTCAATTAGTAGAATTGAATCATAGTTCTTGGACGTTTGATGATTCATTAGTTGATGTGTTTTCTGGGAGATTTAAGGTGTAACTAATCGGGGGGTATAGCATAAAAGAGAAATGCTATGACTGTGTGAGGTTGGTTGTTCTCACTAGAAAAATGAGTTGAACTGAGAGAAAGGAAAATCACAATATGCACAGTGTGATATCAAACTCAGAGATGAGAAACATAAGCTAAATAGAACAAAAAAGG
>ML789183.1:86265-102814 GCA_009831015.1 Picea engelmannii
CAAAAGCTAACTTTCTCCATGAGAGCTCCTCTCCTTTTATAAGTTGAAGAGGATAAGATGAGGAGGTTAGGATGATCCCACTAAATCATGAAAGCGAGTAAGATCCAAACCATTCGGATGCCACCTCACCATGGAAGTTTCTCCTTCTAGAAGCATCGAGAAGATGCTCATTTTTCCCACATATGAGCATTTTCGCACCCTGCCTATATAGCAACCTGTGAACACTTCGCAATCTAGCTATGGTGCAGCCTGTGAAAATCAGGCATTTTTGCACCCTGTCTATATAGAAACCTGTGGACATCCTCTTTAATAGGGTTTTTACAAAGGAGAATGCAACTTCTTTTCTCAGGAAAATTTTTTCTCCCTTCTTTCTTCAAGAACTCAGGCCACTGACCCCTCTGAAGCAAACAGATAGGTTTACATCATAAACAGACATAGGGATGATGAAAATAATGCGTAACACTCTTCCAGAACCCAATCAACGCAAAATACAAGTTGGAATTAGAGATCAAAGAATTATCTTGCACCAATTGTATGACCTAATAATCACAATAGTGAGGAGTCATGAATAAATCGAAAGAACATGAGAATCTTTTGCTTGAGAAGAAGAAATAGCAATAGCTTTCATACAAGGAAGACATCAATAAAGTTTTGAAAGTTGGAATCATACAAACGTCCATTAACAAGAAGTAAAAGTGAGAAACTTGAGATTTACCATGAAACCCAAAGTTCAAAATATGAATTCTATGATACAATAATCATGGGTGACCAATAAGAATAAAGAAATGAAATTCCCATTGAATAAAGAGAAAGAATTGAAAGACAAAGAAACCCAAGAAGGAGAGTTATATCTAGCCCACTCAATTTACAGGGAGAATAGCATCAATTTCCAACTCTACCTCAAGGAATTTTACCTATTTTTTCAGGGGATGGGATCATGTATCCTAAAAATTGTATGGATCACTTCCTTAGTATTTGTGATATTCATTTGATTCAACATTATGTTGTAATGTTCAAAGTCATTCTGCAAACTTTGATGGGCCCAACCTATGAATGGTATCTTTCCCTCCCAGCTCAATCAATTGGTTATTTTGATGATATGTAAGATATTTTCATAACAAAATATGCATATCCTATTGCATATCATACTTTACTTACTCAATCCACTCAAATCTATATTCAAAAGGGTGAAAAGATCAGGGATTTTAACTTGTGATTTTTCAAGACTTTAAATCAAATCCTATATGGGTAATGCCAAAATGACCTTGTTATATTTGGATGTTACAAGAAATTTATGCTATGTGAACTATGCAATAATAACTGCACAAATAAATACATTAAATGAAGCAATCCAAAAAGTAACATAAATGGAAGAATACATGCTAGAAACTAATGTTGATCCTAAGATTATTCTTGAAAAGGTGAAAAGACAGATGACAAGCATATCAATATCACATCAGGGACCATATACCTCTAGAAGTGTTGAAGGTCAAGCAATTGGGGGAGGAATTATTCAAGGAATTCCCCATAATGTGAGAAATAATCTTGAAATTTCTCAAGAAAATAGACAAAATATAGAAATTGCTCAGAGGAGAAGGACTATTTGACAAATGCAGAATGAGATAAATCAACTCAAGAAGAGTGAGAATATCATTCCACCACATCATAATATGAGAGCTCCATTACCTTATCAACGAGGAAGAAATGATAGAGAGAAAATAATTGAATACCACATACCAATAGCACCCAAAGTTCTGAATCCAAATGTTGTTGTGTAAGAAGAAATTATAGAAGAAAAAAAAATTTGTGCAAAATCCTGAGCCTTTTGATCAAGAAAGAATCAATGATCAAGATGAAGTATTGGAATTAGTCCAAATAGAATAAATTTCATCATCTTTTCATATTTTTTATGAACAAGAATATTATTAATATTCACAAGACAATGTTGTTCAAACTCGAACTCAAGCAAATAAATTCAAGACAAAATAATAGCCAGAAAAAGAAAAAGCAGAAGCCAATATAGTAGAGTCAGCAAAACAACAACCAATTTTTAATCAACGAAGAATACATTTCAAATGAATTATAATTTGGTTGATTAGTTAACCAATCTTTGGATTATTTTTCCATTCATGGAGGTAGTTAATATACCCCAACAAAGAGAAAATATTTTAAAGATATTGGATTATATGAATTCAAGAATAGAGGCAGCTGTGATAAACACTAGACAACAACAAAATATCACACCAGGAAGACCAAGAGGCAAGGTTCCACCATTTTACATATCCTTAGAGAATCATGATTACACTACATAATTGACTGGTGGATAGCATATCCATTAACAATATCATGCCATTATCAGTAATGGAAGATCTTGGAATGGAATGTATGAAGTAAAGTTCCATACTTCATACATATATGCCATTGATTCTAGAAAAGTTCCATATTATGGTGAAATTAAAGATTTTTGCGCTTGGATAAGTGTAGCACCTCACATTATAACAATATTTACTATCGTAGTAGTTGATATACCTCCACCATATGGTGTTTTCATGGGAAGAGATCAGTGTTCATTGATTGGAGGATACATAATGAATGAGGGGGGTTGTATGATGCTCCCAAACAAATATGGAACAGTGATCAAAGTTCCTCGAGAGCATAGAAAAACAATATCATTCAAGAAAAAGGAAACCAAAATGATGCAGAACTATGTAGATGTTGGAATAAGGAATTATGTTGTTTTCAACATAGAGCAATTAAATTCACCCAAGAAAAATGAAGAAAGTTATTTTCAAGGTTTCTGGAAAATTTCATTTGATGGTTCTTTCTCTAAGCCTAGAACTGGAGTTGGTATTATTTTCAAAATTACCCAATCTTTCATTTACTTGCATGCAATCATATTAGAGTTCCCATGTACCAATAATGAAGCAATGTATGAAGCATTGATTAAAGGATTGACATGGCCCTTCAAATGTAAGTAAAAGATCTGGTGGTAAGTGGTGATTGCAAATTGGTTATCAATCACATTAAAACATGACATAGAATCAAGAAAAAGATATTGAAACGTTATGAAAGGAGAGTGTGGGAAATCATAGACTCTTTTAATTATTTCAATATTTCTTTTGTTCCTCGAGAAAAGAACCAAAAATTTAATTCATTGGCGGTGGCAACATCCCTTTTCAATACAGGTGCTTTGCTTTGATACCAACATTTCAAAGGTTCTCACCGGCTGAGAGTTAGGTTTCCGGCTCGGCTTCGCGACTAGGGCCTCGGCCCGAGCACTCCTGGTTCTCCTGTAGGCCGACGACCTGCGCCTTACCTACCCTCAACCTACCTATGTCAAAGTTGTCACATCCTCAGGTTCCAATGGTGGCTCTCCCCTTGCCTTCCTCTCAGCATGATGGCACCCCTCCCAGTACAGCTATGGCGGTGGTTGTTGGCCTTCCTTCGGCCTCGACTCCCTCTTTCGGGCCACTTTCTCCTCCCCCTTGGTGTTCTGTCGGCGGCGTTTGCAAGACTTCTCCCTCCAGTTTCAGCCCCCTCCTTCAAAGAGGTGGCTTCACACTAGGGAAACCTCTCCGGTCTGCATGCAGCGGCCCCCGAGGTGGCCTCTCGTTAGGGTTTCACATTAGGGATACATGAAACAGTTCCTTAAGCTCCGACAATCTCCATTCAAATGTCGCAGGAAGCCCTAACTCATGCTCGTCATTACAACAAGCATGCATTGGTTTGCAGGTTTAATGGATTCTGGCCCAATCTTCCGGATCTCCTCTCCTGTATCTCTTCTGACTGGTACCTTCTTTTAGACAGAGAAGTCACTACCTACCCCTGTGCAAAGGGGTTTTTTGTGGTAGTTTTCAAATCTACAAGCGATAGAGACAAGGTGTTTAACTCAGGGTCGTGGTTCTGGGGAAGAGCAAGCATGTCGATGCAACTATGGACCCCTGCCCTCGACCCTTCCATGGACTGTATCTCTTCAGCCCCAGTCTAGGTGAGACTTCTATATTTTCCCCTGCATTTCTGGGGGGATGCGTCTTTGCAATCTATTGGCAATGGCCTCAGCAAGTTTCTCTGCAAAAGCCCATATTCTAAGCCAACCCACTCCACCTTCACGCGAATTTGTGTAGAAATGGACTTCACCAAAGGTTTCCCAGCTGAAATAATTCTTCAAGGAAAGGAATACTCAAGGAATCAAAAACTCGACTATGAGAATCTCAATTTTAGGTGTAGGAACTGCTTCGAAACGGGGCACATAGCCTGCAACTATGAAAAACTACCCGGGAAAAAAAGGTCGTCCAAGAGCCAAAGGCCCACCTGGTGGGTGGGGACTCCAACGAAGCCACACTCTGAAAGCAAGGCCCATGGAACGACAAAAGAAGCAAAAGTTGAAGCAGAAATCAAAGATCCCACTAAAGGGAAAGATCAGGCAGAAGTCACTCCCAAGTCGCCAACCCAGCCAAAACCCCGGATCTCAAGCTGGATAGATCTAGCTAACAAGGACGAGCCTCTAGGCCTAATGGAAATTCATTCTCAAGACCAAAAAATTGAATGGCAGACGATGTCAAAAAAGAAAAAAAACTTCCAAGCTAGAAATGATGTAATGACATGAAGTCGTTCTGGCTCGCTAAAATAGTTTTGTTCCCAATCTTTGTCCTGTGTTAGGATCTTCAAGAATTTTTTTCTATTTACAAGAAATCTTTATTGATGTATTGAACCCAGTGGATGCCACTATTTTTAATACAAAAATCCTCTAACCGTTATTGTCAAAAAAAAAAAACATCCCTTTTCAATACAGATGATTCTCAAAATCATAATACTTTTCATGTAAAAATAGATTTTCGACCTTCAATACTTGATAATCAAGAGTATTGGCAAGTTTTTGAAAATGACGAGCACATTGAATTTTTTCTTACATAACATGACTCAACATTATCTAGTGTTTCAAAAGAAATCCAAGGTAATCAAAATGATATTAATGATCAGAGTGTTGTGGCCCTTCGAAAGAATTATGTCAGTCTGGAATATGTTTTTACAAGATATGATCAAACAAATACCATGGACCCAATAGAGGAACTTTCTATTATAAATTTTAAAGAGACGTATAAAATCAATATTAGTTGACTTTTTTCCCCAAAATACATAAATCTTGGTATGAATTGTACCACTGAAGAGATTGAACAATACACTTCTCTTTTCAAAGAGTTTCGGGACATTTTTTCTTGTAGTTATGATTATTTAAAGGAATATGACAAATCTATCTTCCAGCATGTTATACCACTCAAAGAGGGATCAAAACCTTTTAAGAAAAAAATAATACTGATAAATACCAAATTGAAGTCCTTAGTAAAAATGGTGTTGGAAAAATTGAAAAAAAGATTGTATAATTTTTCCAATTATACACTCGGAATGTTATGATCCAACACATTAAAAAATGATCAAAAATTCAATGAGTACAGTACACTTCGAGGGGGAAACCTCCTTTTACAATATATCCAATTCAAAATACAATATGAGATGAGATAAAATTATCCTAAGACTAGGTCTCCTTTTTATATATATAGGAAACAAAGGGTACAATTATCATGAACGGGTGCAATGAAGGGTTCTAGCTGACATACAAATATAAAACTAGAAATGTAATAATTTAATATATAGGGCTTAATAAGGGGGGGTTTCTAGGTATTAACATGCCCCTCCCCTTCAAACAAGTATTGTCCTCAACACTTAGCAATCATGGTTGTGTTTGCATGAAGAAATCATCTTCCCATGTCACCTCTTCCACTAGTAGGTTCTTCTATTTGACAGGGTACTCAGTAATTGCTTGATTTCACATCTTCTTAATCCCTATTTAAAGGATTGTTTCTGGTTCTAGTATGACATTCCCTTCTCTATTGATCTCTGATCAAATATGTTTCATTGAGATCATGTCACTGAGTATCTTCTTTAACCAAGAAACATGGAATATTGGGTGTAGGCTTCTTGGTTGCAGATGAATAACATGGGCATGATCTTGAGTAAGTGGAAGACCCTTATTCCTCTCTCCAAATACCTTGGAATGATTGTTGATGAATTTTTGGGGATCCATTGGAGTAGAGGCTATAGGTTTTTTAACATCTAGTGAGCACAGCTTTGCAATTACACCATGGTGTCCCTTATTGAGTAATTTTATAATATTCTTAGAGATTATCACTTTATATGGTTTCCCTTGGATACCCCTAAGATCAATTACCTTACCTTCTGAGGAAAATCTCATGAAAATATCTTGAAAATTAAGATCTATTGGACCCCTAATACAATATCAACACCACCCATTTTGATGGAAATCATGGGACTATCCAAGAAATAGTCCCCCATATTGAGCTTAACACTATGGCACTTCCCAGAATAATTAATGGTACCTCCATATTCAATCATTACTTGAAACTCTAGTGCTAGATACACAAATCAATTGAGATCTTTTGCTAATTTATAATTGATGAAGTTACGGGTACTACCGGAATCAATCAACACTATTACATTTTTCTTTTTAAATATCCTTCTGTATTGAGGGTTTTTGGAGTATTGATTCCATCCAATTCTTGACAAGATATCATTGGAGTAGTCTCTTCTAGCTATAGATATTGTGATGGTTCCAATTCTTGATCTTCTTCCTCTTCATTTTCTATGTAGAATAATTTCTTCTCACTACATTTATTCCCTTTATTGTACTTGTCAAAATTGAAAAATAGTCCTGTTTCTTTTCTTTCATCTGCTTGTTGATGTTTCAACCTTGTTTGTTGAGGTGCACATGTATTATAACCCCGAAAATGATATATGCTTGTTGTGTATGCTCCAATGGTAGACTTGTATGTAGCCTTATGTTTTTCTTGAATATGACGAGCATATTGCATATCTTCCATAATATTTGTAGGAGGTCTTAAGAAAAGCTCATGTTTGATGTCTTGTTTTAATCCACCCATGTAATCTTCCAACAATTTTTCATCACTTATGTCATCCACTATTGTGGCCAATACCTAAAATTATAAATTGTAATCTTCAATATCACCTAAGTTCTTGATTCTTGTCAATTGACTGAAGTAGTATTGTTCCCACACTTTTACATATTGTGATTATAAGTCTCTTGTAAATAAACCCCAAGTATAATGATAAAGAGGGGGCTTCCTTGTAACTACCCATTCATACCATTGATATGGTTTTATATCAAAGTTCAAGGTTTCTATGTGAATCCTTTTCTTATCATCCATAATATTATGCAGTTCAAAATATTTACTTATTTGGTTCACCCGAGTAAATACCTATGTTCCATCAAACTTATTTAATTCAATCTTTGGAAATTTGAATTTAGGACCCCCATCGTAATTAAATCCACTATTAGAGTTAAATCTAGTATAAAATTACTTATCATTTGGAGGTTGTTCAACTGGAATACTACCTTTATTTTCCTGAGTTCCTTGCATTTTGATCTTTCCTTTAGAGAGTCTATAATCTAGAGCATGAAACATCATGGAAGACAAGTAATTTTTCAATTCCTTCATGGATTTTTGTATATTTTCATCCATCTTATTTTTCATGTCATTCATATTCTTATCTATCTTATTTTCCATTTCGCCCATATTTATTTTCATATCATTCTTATTCTCATTCATCTTCTTATCCATATTGTTTTCCATTTCATCCATATTTCTTTTCATAGTTTCATCCATATTATGTTCCATTTGTTCCCTATTTTCAGTGGTCCTCTTTTCCATTTGGAGATAAATCTCGCCGATTTCATCTTGAATCATGATTGAGATTTCTATAGGTTTAGATGGTTAAGAAAATTTTGGAGGATCCTTTGGAGCCATGTGAGAAAATAATAATTCTCCTCTTTTTCCTCTTTATTACAAATTTTGAATCACCAAAAATAGATCTTTCAATAAAAGTCATGTCAATTGTAAGTTTATTTGGAGTATGTCCTCTTGGATGATCTTCCTTCTGATGTATTTATGAAATTTCATCCCTTTTCTTTCTAAACTTTTGGCCTATAGTACTCTGAAATGTCTTTTATTCAATGCAATAGGTTTGACCAAAATTAGATGTGTCAAGTGAAATTTAGGGTAACTTTCCCAAACCTTACTGATTTTTGGCCTTTCCAGGATAGAAAACTTGTACATAATGCCCATGTCCAATATTTAACACCTGATTCTAAAATTTATACCAAAAATGTTATGGAATTTCCTCTTTCAAATTCAACAGTTCTCACATAATTTGGATCCTCTTTGATGAATATATGATTTTTTTACGAGGAACACCTGTTTGAGACTAGTTATAGGACTAGTCAAAAACCCTATCTTCCATAGGGTATATCTCCAAAAGTATAATGACCTAGAAGCTAAAAAATTTACCATATATACCTTGATATGTCTTATAAATAACCTCCAAGTTTCTCTATCTAAATCATCCCAGAAAAAAGTTATAGAAAAAATTCTAAGATGACTTGCTTGGAGAAGAAAAACCCTAGGATTGATGCTCTGATACCAAATGTTATGATCCAATGCCTTAAAAAATGATAAAACGTCAATGAATACAGTCCACTTCGAGGGGGAAACTTCCTTTTACAGTACATCCAATTCATAATACAATATGAGATGAGATAACATGATCCTAAGACTAAGTCTCCATGTTATATATAGGAGAAAAAGGGTACAATTATCATGAAAGGGTGCAATGAATGGTTYTAGCCGACATACAAATATGAAACTAGAAATGTAATAATTCAATATATAGGTCTTAATAAGGGGTTTGATACATAACATGGGCCTTTGTCTAGGTCTTAACATAGAATGGATTTCAAATCCTACAGTAGTTAGAAAAAAGAATGRAGAGATTCATCTTTGTGTTGACTACATAGATATCAACCAAGCAAGTATCAAATATAACTACCCACTCCCAAACATGGAGATGTTATTGTAGTAGGTYAGTGGTTATGCACTAATGTCTATGCTTGATGGATTTTCCGGATAAAATCAATTCCTTGTGGMTGAAGAAGACAGATCAAAGACTACATTTATTACACCATGGGGAACATATGATTATGTTTGTATGCCATTCAGACTAAAGAATGCAAGTGCAAMTTTTGAAAGAGAAATGGACCATGCTTTTAAGGATCTAATCAGAAAMTTTATGGCAGATTATCAAGATGATTTGACAGTTCATTCAAAACTAAGGGAAAGACATTTTAAACATCTCAAAAAATTCTTTGAATGATGTAGGATGTATGACATATCTTTGAATCCAAAAAGTGTTTATTTGCTATATCAAAAGGAAAACTCTTGGGTCATATTGTAAGTAAATAAGGAATATGCATTGATCCAGAAAGGGTTAAGGAAATAAATGATCTAAATCTTCCTACCTTTCAAAAAGGAGTATAATATTTCCTTGGAAAGATAAAGTTTGTATGAATATTTGTTCGATATTAATGTACAATTGTTAAACTGATAAATAATTTACTAAATAAGGATTAGAAATTTGAATGGACATCATGAATTCAAAAGAATTTCACAAAAATCAAACATGAAATCACCACTAGCCCTGTTCTTATTAGTCCTAATTTTGATAAAGATTTTATATTATATTATTTTTCTTCATAGCAAACTATTGCCTCCACCCTCACACAAAATAATCGTAAAGGAGAAGAACTCCTAATTCCCAATTTCTTTCAAGAGCAAAACCTTGTAGGATTATGAATTAAATTACTCTATGATTGAAAAGCAAGCTCTTTCCTTGGTCAAGGCAATATCCCATTTCAGGACCTATATTTTGTTAGCTCACATAATTTATTATGTTCCAAACTCACCTATCAATATATTGCTTGATCAACAACTCAGAGAAGGTAGATGGGAAAATTGGTTAGCAAATATTCAATAGTATGATTTAGAGATTAAGCCTCTAAAAGTGGTCAAAGGGAAAGGACTATGCAAATTCACGACTAGAATTCGAAGAAACTTTTATGTAATTCTATTAATATGTTTATATCATTTAAAGTCCAACAAAATACTACTAGAATTTCATAATGGAATTTGTGGTGGACATTTTTCACCAGTTGTGACTACTCACGGAATTATTCGAGCTGGTTATTATTGGATAACTATGTTCAAATATGTTTATACTATGATTCAAGAATGCCTCATGCCAAAAACATTCAGGGAATATGAAGGGAGAAGAAATTCCACTACATTCTATAACAGTACAAGAACCATTTGCACAATGGGGCATGGATGTGATTGGCCCAATAAATCCAAAATATCGTAAAGGGCACATTTATATCATCACTGCAACTGAATATTTTAATAAGTGGAAAGAAGTTTTTTATTTAAGGAATGTTGATTCAGAACAATTGTTCATTTTCCTAAAAGAGACAATTTAATCCATATTTGGTGTCCCAGAAAAATTCATAACAAACAATGGTTCAACTTTCATCAGGTCCAAGTTTAAATTTTTTTGTGGAGAATATGGCATCATTATGGAACAATAATATAATTATTACTCACAAGGAAATGGCTTGGATGAATCAACAAACAAAACATTAATTCATATCCTCAAGAAGACAATTGCAGGAAACCATAAAAATTCGCATAAGAAGTTGATAGATGCACTTTGGGAAAGCTGCCTCACTCCAAAAGATAACACTAGACATTCTCCATGTACTTTAGTGTATGGAAAAGAATCAAGGTTACCATTACAATTGGAGTTGAATGCCTTGGTCCTTGCCATAAATAATGAAGATACATAAGAATTGTCACCTCTACAAAAAATATGTCATGAACTTTTGCAACTCGAAGAACAAAGAGTACACGCAATAATGACCATAAGCAAGAGACAACAAGTGGTCAAAACACATTTTTACAAGAACACTACCGCAAGATATTTTCAAAAGGACCATTTGGCTCTGCTATGGAACAAAGAAAATGAAAAGACTTATTTTCATACAAAATTTGAAGCTCTCTTGATTGGCCCATACTAGATTGAAAAGGTCATTGGTTTCAATTCTTATTTGTTGAAAGATATGAAATGAACAATTCAAGCATTTCATGTGAATGGGGATTTCCTTAATCATTTATTCTATTAATCCCCAACTCTTAACTTGTACATAGTCTTTTGAAATATGTACATATTCTTAATCAAAGTGTTTATTCTTCCCCTTTTCTCTTTCGTTTCTAAAACTTTCTACTTTGGCTTCATTTTTCCTAATGGATAAGGCTTTCTGGATTCTCAACGACCCACATAGGGTCACTATCCCATAGTTGGAGTTAAATGTAGATCTACATTCCTTGATCAACGTTAGTGTATAAAGGTCCATCTTTAGTCTTCTTATTTTCTTCTCTTGTCTCTTGTATATTCTATACTTAACCATTTTTTCTTTAAAATGCGGATTGCGGAGCGGGCTACCACCAAATCCGTAGTTCCGCAAACCTGCAAACCTAAAAGACTATTATTAGTCATTTTTATTTGTTGCAGAAATCCCATTGCAGGAGACCAAGCTACCCCTCACCTCGCACATACCTAAGTCCTTCAACCCGCAAACCTGCAACACTCAAAACGACCTTTATTATTTATGCATTATTCATAACACACCTTTTACCTTTTTCATGCTTAACTAATTTCTCGAATGTGGATGAACCCCTTTGATTCCATTCGCATTTTCCCTAGACCCACAACCCCGCATCTCACATTTATGTGTTCTCTATAATGACTTACCCATTTTTGCAATCCCTAAAATCAACCCTTTTGTACTTATTATATTTCATCAATATCGATGCAGGAGTCCCTCATATCTCTTTTTGTTCTCTGTATCCCACAATACTGCATCACATATTCATCATAATGCACTTTCCATCCCTCATTTCACACCTACATACTTAAACATTTTTCATACTCTTCGATACTACATCACCATTCTCGATGACATTTATTTCTCACCACCACGTCAGTCGCCACTTGTGTGAATCTAATACCATTATTAAGTGGTGTGTTTTTTGTAAAAACTTTGCAATAAATCCAAAACTAGATTGTGCAAACTAGAAACTTTGAACTAAGAGCTACAGTAGTTGATAATCAAGGCAATACATGGTAAAAATAAATAATTAAATTCCCTGTTGTAAAATAATATATTGACAGGAGAACCACCTATTCATAAAAAATGAAATATCTGTAAAGACGTGTCAAATAAAAGGAAGGACTTGTATTATGGTGACACTATAAACACCCTCAAACATGAAGACCACTAGTTTCAGTGGTCATAGGCATATAAATGGTATTTGTTTCTCACACTTGCATAAAAGGAATTGAACAAAGTCTGAAGCTCACGTATTGCATAGGTTGGGTGCATACCGAAGGTAGCTAATTTTAAAGAGATGGTCCTATGGTGTGCCGACAAGTTTGATACAGAGAGAAGAACCATCCAAATACAAGGAAAGTTGTCAATTTATTTGTCCCCTTTAGTGTTTAGGAGGATGCTACAACTTCCTGACTACACTTTGTTATTCAAGAATGCCAATGCAGATGAGTTTCTTAAGGTACACAATGAGGGAACATAGCTTCTCGAAAGTTTCCTTACAAGACCGAGGGGCAATATCAGTTCTACTCAGGTCGAGGTATGCTCTTTAAAGTACCCATATAAATCATTTTCATGGCTATTCACTAGAATAATTGGGCAAGATTCCACGACCTCAGTGCCCAAATATATCGTGTATATTCTCCATCATGTTATTCATGAAAATTCCATGATTGAATGGGATCACATCATCTTGAACGAGATTTAATTTTAGTTGGGGAGACTGAGAAAAACTAATAAATTCTACATGACTTCATATTTATTTATTTTTATAGTTTATTGTCATATATTTGAGGATATTCCCAGAGCGAGAAATGTTGATTTCAAGAAAGAACTAGCTTCTTTCTAGTACCCAGTATTATGGAGGCACAAGGCCCCATATAATTTTTATAAAGTATAAAATGGTTTTATGTATGATTTTAAGAAGATGATTCATGTTTCTGCCACGTAAGTCTGTCATTGGAAGTTGCATCCTTTCTATCTGAGAAAGGAATTTTTTAATCTTTGGAAGAGTTTAGTTTTCTGAGACTATATGGATTCTAGGGGAAACCCTTTTTATTACCATTTTATGTTTCTAACAGACTTTTTGTGATTGAAGTGTGTAGATAGTATAAGTACTAGGCACATTTCTTCAATGAGAAAAGGAAAAATCAATTTATCCCACTACCATGGAGATTTGGAGAGAAAATTATGAAGCATATCTCTCATTTAGATGAATATGCAGTTCAATTTGACCAACTTAGTTTGAAGGAATCCTAGGCCATTAAGGGTTTTGACCCAAAATAATTTTTTTTATGTACATATGTCTTTATTTGTGGATGCTTCATATTTTAGTAATTCCATGCTATTTGAATGAGGGGGAGATAACCAAAATCTTCCTAAAGCATCTGTTTAAGACACCCTAAATTATTGATACATGCAAATGGGAAGAGAGACAACAAATAAAAACCCATATTCACCGAATGTATCATAGAAGAGTACCTCAACAAATACCAAACCTCGAAGTAGTGGTCAGGAACAAAGAAGGTCAGCCACTGGAAACTCATATGATAGTGGAGACAAGGACTATACTAAGAAGACAATTGCAAAACCTCATACTCTTCATACTTCCACAAAAATAAAAAGAGAAATTTAAAGAGAGGGACAATAATTACCTGAAATTGAAGGGAGTCCCAAAAATATGGAGGTTGACGATGTGATAGAAGAGCCCCGCTGGGCAAAGCAGAGAATGATTGAAACTAGGGTTATTGTTGAAGAACTGGCTTCTCAAGAGATAGAGATATTTGAAGAAGAGTCTATCACTTTACACCACATGACCTACCATAAACGTTCCAAAAAATTGTTAATTGAAAAGGTAAAATTGAAAAAGAAAAGGGTTGCCGAGAAGTGGAAATCAAAGATCGATTTTCATGGGGTTCCACCCTCGAAAATAATACAATTTTCTTATGCAATTGGATAAGCCTTGAAGGAATCAATTTATGATATAGAAAAAGAAAATTTGGTTTTAAAGAAAAAATAAAGGAATTAGAAAAAACTATGATTCCAAAACCTTTATTTGTCGATCCCATCATTGCAATACAGTTGCAATACAACCAATGTGTAGTCTTGAAGATGTCTCAGAGACAAGTTCCAGATTAAAAGGTTCATCGAGCTTACTAGTGGATGTAAGAAAATACATTGGATATAGTAATAAGAAAATAATATCCTTAATACTTGACATATGGGAATTAGCACAAAGATCAACTACTTTATCAACAATGGTTTTTCACTTCAAAGAGTATTGCCAAAAATATTTGGAAAATGATGAAGGATTCTACAAGGAATGAATGGGAAAATTCATGATGAAGGTTTCAAGTTTAAGGGAGATACATAGAAGAGATTAAAAACTTCCCTCTAAGTTTCTCATGAAACAAATCAATGCTTGTTGGCTAAAAAGAATTAAATGCTTGAGGGAATTATTGTCTAGGTGTGATGTCATTAACATTAAAAGAGGTAATATATTCTTAAAACTTGTTTATTTGATAGACGATTTAGATGGCCCACATTTAATAATGGATACAATACTTTTATTAAGGGAGAAACTACAAGAACAATTGGAAACCTTAAAATTTGCTTGGGCTAGTGAATTTAGTGATTCAATTGAGTTCTCTAAAGAAGAAATAGAAAGATGGATAGGCTGGTATGAGAATAAGAATGAATACATTGAGGACACACTTCATCAATTAAGCCTTGATTTAAGAGAACTAGAAAATGAGTTATTTGAAACTAAGATCAAACATGAGATAATGGTTTCTCCAATGAGGGAGTACATTGAACAATGGTTAACAAATGCCTTAGTTAAAATAAATGAAACATATAAGAAAGAAATCGTTAATTTAGTTATGCCACCTCCATCACAACAGTAGCCTACAAAAGATGCCACAAGAATCAAATAAGGGTTCAAAATTTCCATCATAGTAAGTCTAGTAGACACCTTGATCTTTATATCATTACCTTTTTTTCCTCAGTCGATAGTCATTTTTCCTTGTATATTTCCAAAATATGTGAAAACCAAAGGCTGATCCATGACTGCTTTATTTTTTTCTTTGAGGTCTCTCTTTTATTTCATGGTCCGCAGGAGCCCCATCGCAATCCTCTTTGAAGGGAAAACACAATTTACTTTTATTTGAACTTTGAGACATTGTTTATTTTTACAAAGACATCTATTATTTTTTTAGGCTCCCATAGAATTATTCAGGACATAACATTACCAATTTCTCAAACTTTGAGTTCTAAGCATGATATTTCAAATGCGTGTATATCAAAATCTTTTTTTCATTTAAAAGGAATGATCATTTAAAGTTATCTTTCATATGGGTTCCTTATTTCATCCCTTGTGCTAAATAATGTATCTTACTTTGATGAATGCTATGATGGAAACATTGTCTTATGAGACTGTATACTCAGTTTCCTTATAATATTGTATTATAGTGTGAATATTTACTTTATGTGAGATGTCTGGTCCTTTCTCAAGCAGTCTTTTCATGTGAATATTTGTTTCAAGAATAAGCTTAGTCTTTTTCTTGCATATTGCTTAAAAATAGATGAGTACCACCTGTTTAAAAATGTAGGTGATTTTATCCTCATGATGTTATCTTAAATACCATAAAATATTCTTTTATATCAATAGTTATACAACAATAAATGAGGCTCATGCTTCATTGTGTGTACAAATGCCTCACGATGATAGGATATGCAATGGTCAATGTGGTTGATACCTCATTGTGTGTACAAATCCCTTAAAATGATAGGATATATACAATGTTAAATGTATTTGATGCCTCATTGTGTGTAAAAATGCCTCATGATGATAGTATATACAATGGTAAATGTGATTGATGCCTCATTGTGTGTAAAAATAACTCATGATGGTAGGCTATACAACAATAAATGTGGTCAATGCCTCATTGTGTGTACAAATTCCTCAGATCATTTAAAAACTCATCGAATCACTATTAAACACCTCATATTTTCTACTGAAAACCCTCAACTCACTGCAAAAAAGTTTGGATCGTTGCAAAACACCTCATATTTGCTACTAAAACCTTCATATCTTTGCAAAAAAAATTCAAATCACTGCAAAAAACCTTGGATCTACTACTAAAAACCACAGATCCCTGCAAAAAAATTTGGATCACTACAAAACACCTCGAACCTATTGCTAAAAACCTCAAATCGCTACAAAAAAAGTTGGATCATTGCAAATAAATTGTGGTTGGGTCCTATGCAGGTCATATGCAGCAAGGAGGAGGCAAAACACAGTCATATTTGTGTAGCCATACATGCAGGATGCCAAAACCCTTGTTTCTAAGTGAAATTGCTCCAAAACCATCGAATCTAAGTGAACTTTCTCCAAAACCCTCAGATCTGTTAAATTTGACCCCTCAACAATCAAATTCTCCCCTTAAAAGAAAAAAATAT
>ML789183.1:103380-117430 GCA_009831015.1 Picea engelmannii
GGCATCAAATAATCAGTAATTGGAATGCAAGAAAAGAGAGAGACAGGAGACAAGTGTTTATGTGTTAAAATCCCAATGTGGGGAAACATCCACGGAAGCTAGTCTTTGTATTCTTCAGGTAAACTCTTCAATGTTACAAGGCAAGACAAAATTTAACCATATAGGTGATCTACCCTCAGGACCCATAGGGTCCTAGCTAAAGATCAATACCATAAACCACTCACACTCTCTCTCACTCCTAAAGGGCCTCCTTCACCTCTATTATATATGAGAGACTGAAAGGAAAAACATTCCCATGATGCATGTGGGATAAACCCTTTTTACAATATAGAGAGTTATTGAAGAATAACTTTACAAAATTCCATAGCCATGTAATATAAGACCATTAAGAAATTATTAACACATTCTAACATGATGAAGGATCAATTATTCTTGGGTTCTAACTACTTAAAGAAAGGAAACGTAATTTGTTAAGAATCATGTGGATTCTAGAAGAAACTTGAGATAACATGAACGTTGCAAGCTCTAAGGGATGGAGTAAAACCAAGATATGGACATGGAAACTATGCACCTATGACTCTAAAGGGAGTTTCTCACCTTAGGTTTCTATTTTTAATTTATAAAAGCCATATGGTGTTTGAAGTAGAAAATATACTTCTATATATGAAATGTGTGTTGTTACTTGGGTGAGAAAGTCATTGCTTATGTTATTGTGTGTGACTAGCAATATGTCTATGAATTGGATTAGTTGTGAATTATAGAAACTCTTGACATGTATAACTCATTTCTTTCTATGTGTTTACATTTCTCTAGTTTGAGAAATGTGATTATGTGAAAATTGTAAGTCACAATGAATGATAATAAATACAATTGCAAAAACCTAATAAAATGTATATGCACCAATGAACATATTAAAAAATAAATATGTATCAATGTGAATATATAAAGGCATAAGCATGTATATTATTACATATGTATATTGTGGCATGATGATTAATGATGGAAGAAGTTGGTTATGTAACTAGAGGTCAATAAGGACAAGAAGATAATTGTCAAGAGGATATTGAAGGGAAGTTGTAAGCTCTCATAAGGCACCACCTAAATAGGTAACATCATGTTAGAATATTTAGACACTTAGGAGTTAGTTAAGATCAACTTGGTCTAATGTTTCCTTAGGTAAAAGTGTGTTTCTTTAGTATGAATTTGTAGTTAGGTAATCTGACAGTCACGATATGTTCATGATACAAAGTGATTCAACACATCATATTCTCCTCGATATTAAAAAATACATTGATCCGTGGATTAACACCCAATCGGTCCTATTAGCTCTAGATATGTTCCTGACTGTAAAACGAACTATGCCCAGGACATCTGGAATTGATAGTTATGTTTGAGTAAAGAATCAAAATAGTTGGGATTGGAAAATCAACATTTAACTCAAGTGTAAACTCATACATTATAACTCATGGATTGAAGGCATACATGTCCAATCTTTAGATACTTACGATTTAAAAGATGCAAGAATAATAATAAGAAATACAGATAAAAATGCATCAATCAAATCAACTGTAATTAAAACATCTCAAAGAAGAATGTTCATAAACTAGAAATTCTTTCTAATTTTGAACTTAGATAATTGAATGAAACTTTACAGAAAATAGGCATTTACAACAAAGCTTGGATGCTCATGAATCTATAATCCATAACTCATTTATATGGGCTATATCAATAATCATTTCATTTAACTGAGAAAGAAAAATATAAGAAGATACACAAGGAGCACAATTTGATACTGAAACTGTAGGATTTCTTCAATAAGGAAACATATGTATAGAATCTACAAAAATATTTTACAATATTTTTCCAAAACCCAAAATTCCAACCCTTTTTTTGGTTTTCAACCTTTTCTTTATAGATACACAATTGAATTCAAACGTATATCTGAGATGCATATTTTGTGGATCTAGTCTCCTTTTTAGAAAAATATAACAACTAAATCATATTACAATCGGATTTCATTATTTGTAACATAAAATCTGATTGTCAGTTCTAGATCCACATTTCGAGCAACATTAGTTGGTCATATTTTTTCTAAGTTTATATTACAATAGAGACCTTTGAAAATAAATCGTATAACTAAGGATTACTTTTAAACTATCCTCTTACTAAAGTCTAAAATTCAAAAAAATAACAAATTGTTGTCTTCAATGAATTTGGTAGTGCTTTTACTTTTATTTAGGCAAGCAACTACCAAAACTTTGTGAACTGATAGATATATGCCAATGCTTTCCATGAACATACTCTCTTGCCAAAATGCTTGATTCTTTTGATGAAGTCCTCTACCATCTAAAACCCCTGCGTTGCTCCTCTGTTGAATCCTGTCCATTGCATCCACTAACATCCTGACACCTTCTTTGTCCTAATTCTTGTATTTTTCCTATAGTCATTTAACTTTCCATTCTTTCTTCCTTCTTTTGAGCTTAATGTTCCCTGTATACAAATTTTGGGCCTAGATACAAATATTGTTATGTTTACTAACCAGCTTATTTATCCTTTTGCCAATCTTTTTATTTTGTTTTTTCAACTTATCATTCTCAAGTTTAAGTTGATCATTCATCTTCTTAAGTTTCTTTAATTGCCTTTGCATATTCCTCGTATTTTCATTTTCATATTTATTGCTAGGATGCAACAATGTAATGGTTTCCTGTATTTCCATCTCCTCTTGTTCAGTTACATCTTTTCTTGGTTTATTGTCCTCTGGCTCAGAATCCTCACTATTAGAATAACGAAAATTTAGAACATTTTTACCTTGAACATACTTAGATAGATTTTCATCTATAGTCATTTCATGCATTTCAATTATTTGATCTTCAACTGGATTCTGATATCCATCATCTCCCATCTCTAATGGATGGCTAATATCTTTAGTCTGAGGAATATATTCAAGTTGGGGAATTCTTTCGAGCAGAGGGAAACTTTGTTTCATCTCTTCACTTTTTTTATCTTTTCCTTTTTTGAGTCACATGTAGAGATTTTAAAAAACTTTGTCTTCTTATTTGCTTTATTAAATTTAGGAGAAAGTTCTTTTGAATCATCATCTATAACAAGAACCGTATCTTTCTTCAAAGAAGGATAAAAAATCAACTTTTCATTAAGTATTAACTTGTTTGTCAAGTGTGTATATGGTCCTCTGAGCCTATATTTCTCTGGAAATTTAGGTTTTACATCCTGATCAATTTTCTCTAACCCCCTTTTTGGAAATGTGTTGTAAGAAGTTTCCTCACAAGTTGATTCCTGGTTTTCAAACACTAGCACTAGAGTTGATTTCATTCTCTTTGGTTTTGCATCAATTTCCTTCTTTTTATGTCTGTTTCAATCCTCCTTAATAGGTAAAACCCCTTGTTCTAAAATGGATAACACCACAACTTTTGTTGTAATCATATCTTGGAACTCGATTTTCCTCATGGCACTCTTGGTTATTTGTGTGACAGCTTTAAAATCTTGTTCTTGAGCAGGTGACTGGATAATCTAGCCCCTAGGATTTATGGAAATTTCAACCTTTTCGGGATTGCTATAAGTGTGCTTTTGGGGGGGGAATTTGAGATTCATATTTAAAACTAGCCTCAAATAAAAAAAATTCCAAGTTCTTTTGTTTGTGTTTAATTATTCAACTATTAATAGCTTAATTAAACCCTAATGGAAGATATTGTGCTTATTCCTCTTATGATTGGCCTAAACCTTAGATGACGTCTTTCTTAAAATCTTAAACTATGGTAAGAGGATTATTAAAAATCTGTATTTCGGGTTTGACCTCTTCAGATACACTCAATTGAGGAAAATATGAAGCTAGGATTTGTTCTATTTCCTCTTTTGTATACTTAGGAAAATATTTAATGGGTTTTCCTGGAAAAAGTGAGTCTTCATCATCCTCGTCTTTAATAATATAAGAAAAAGGATTCTATTCTTATACTATTTGTTCTCCTAAATGAATAGCTATCTATTCTTTTAAAGGAACAATCTTAGGTGGAACCTTCTCTGCAACTTTTTATAACGGAACAACTTCTTCTAAAGAAACTTTCTCATCAACTACTTTTTCTTTTGTCGCAAAAATTGACTTTTTGGGAATAGGGATTAGCTTTTCTTCAATAACAGGAAATGATTTTTAGGTACAACTTTACTTGCAAATGATTATGACTAACCTTGAATAGACTTTGATTTCCTCGGTAATTTTTTCAGATCTGATACAGTTGAAGTTGCCTTGGGATCTAGATTTGTTCTGGTCACTCTCTTTACTTAAGGTGTAGATGATGTTGAATATTTAGCAAGCTCATACATTTTTCTTCTAACGTATTTTTTAGGAGCTATAACTTCTACAATGGAGTCACCAAGTCAAAAATATACAGTCAAAGTTCTGTGTATAACTCTTGTTCACCGTCAAGAGATAGCTCTATCCAATGTCGCACACCCAAGGAAAAATGACTTCACTCCTTCATTCCTCAGTAACAACGCCAAATATGTTAGCACTAGAGATGTTCCTGACTATAAAAGGAACTATGCCCAACACATTTGTAATTGATAGTTATGTTTAAGTAAAGAATCATAATAGTTGGGATTGGAAAATCAACATTTAACTCAATTGTAGACTCATACATTATATCCCATGGATTGAAGGCATACAGGTTCAATATTCAGATACTTAAGGTTTAAAATATGCAAGAAGAATAATAATAAAGATAGACAAAAATGCCTCAATCACATTAACTGTAATTAAAACATCTCAAATCAGAATGTTCATAAACTAGAAATTGTTTCTAATTTTGAACTTAGATAATTGAATGAAACTTTACAAAAAATAGGCATTTATAGCAAAGCTTGGCTTCTCATGAATCTATAATCCATAACTCATTAATATAGGCTATATCAATGATCATTTCATTCAACTCAGAAAGAAAAAGATAAGAAAATACACAAGGAGCACAATCTGATATTAAAACTATAGGATTTCTTCAATAAGGAAACATGTGTACAGAGTTTGCAAAAATATTTTACAATTTTTTTCCAAACCCAAACTTTCAACCCTTTTTTTGGTTTTCAATCTTTTCTTTATAGATACACAATTGACTTCAAACATATATCTGATATCCATATTTTGTGGATCTAGTCTCCTTTTTAGAAAAATATAACAACTAAATCAGATTTCATTATTTGGAACATAAAATCCAATTGTCAGTTCTAGATCCACATTTCGAGCAACATTAGTTGACCATAGTTTGTCTACATTTATCTTACAATAGAGAAATTTGAAAATAAATCATATAACTAAGGATTATTTTAAAACAGACTGCTTACTAAAGTCTAAAATTCACAAAAATAACAAAATTGTTGTCTTTAGTGAATTTGGTAGAATTTTTACTTTTATTTAAGCAGGAGGCTACCAAAACTTCCAGAACTAATGGATGTATGTCAATGCTTTCCCTGAACATAGTCTCCTACCAAAATGCTTGATTTTTTTGATGAATTTCTCTACCATCTGAAACCCCTGTGCTTCTCCTCTACTAAATCATGTCCATTGCATCCATTAACATCATGAGACCTTCTTTGCCCTGATTCTCATATTTTTCTTGTATCCATTTAACTTTCCATTATTTATTCCTTGTTTTGAGCTTAATGTTTCCTTTATAGACTTTTCAGTCTTAGATACAAAGATTGTTATGTTTACTAACCATCTTATTTCTCCCTTTTCCAATATTTTTATTCTTCTTTTTCAACTTATCATTCTCAAGTTTAAGTTGATCATTAATATTTTTAAGTTTTTTTAATTTCTTTTTCATCTTCCTCGTATTTTCATTTTCGTCTTTATTGTTGGGCTGCAACAATGTAACAGATTCATGTATTTCCATATCCTCTTGTTCAGTTACATCTTTGCTAGGTTTATTGTCCTCTGGCTTAAAATCCTCGCTCTCAGAATAGGTAAAATTTAAAACATTTTTACCTTGAACAAACTTAGACATTTTTTCATCTAGGCTTTGTACAAACAATCTCATCCAAACATTTGAATGCTCTATGTTGAAATTATCGGAAAAACTATAGAAAGATGCTAAATTCTCCTCACTAGTAACATCTCCCTCTCCATTGAATATGGGCATGTACTTCATGTAATCTCCAATTAGAAAAGAATTGAAGTTATGAGGTAAAACTAGGGGTGCATATATAGCAGCAATGACAACATCCATCATGTTTATAGCCATTGTTTGGACAACTAGGATTTGAAATTTAGGAGGAGATGATTGGAGAGACGTAGAGGATGAATATGGTTGAGTATGGGCTTCTTCAGACTTCAAACAATTTTCTATGGCAAGAGGATTATTAAAAATTTCTATTTTGGGTTTAACCTCTTCAGATACACTCAGTTGAGGAAAATATGAAGCTAGTATTTGTTCTATTTCTTATTTTTTATACTTAGGGAAATATTTAATGGGTTCTCTTAGAAAAAGTGAGTCTTCATCATCCTCGTATTTAATAAGATAAGAAAAAGGATTCCATTCTTGTATTATTTGTTCTCGTAAATGAATAGCTATTTATTCTTCTAAAGGAACAATCTCAGGTGGAACCTTCTCTGCAACTTTTTATAAAGGAACAACTTCTTCTAGTGAAACTTTCTCATCAACTAATTTTTCTTCTCTCATATAAATTGACTTTTTGGGAATAGGGATTAGATTTTCTTCAATAACAAGAAATGATTTTTAGGAACAACTTTACTTGCAAATGATTATGACTGACCTTGAATAGACTTTGATTTCCTCGATAATTTTTTCGGATCTTATACAGTTGGAGCTGCCTTGGGATCTGGATTTTCTCTGGTCACTCTCTTTACTGAAGGTGTAGATGATGTTGAAGCTTTATCAAGCTCATACTTTTTTATTCTAACTTCTTTTTTAGGAGCCAGAACTTCTACAATGGAGTCTCCAAGTGAAAAATATACAGTCAAAGTTTTGTGTATAATTCTTGTTCACCATCAAGAGCTAGCTCTATTCAATTTCGTACATCCAAGGAAAAATGACTTCACTCCTTCGTTCCTCGATAACAACGCCAAATATGTTAGTGCTAGAGATGTTCCTGACTATAAAAGGAACTATGCCCAACACATCTGGAATTGATAGTTATGTTTGAGTAAAGAATCATAATAGTGGGGATTGGAAAATCAACATTTAACTCAGTTGTAAACTCATACATTATATCTCATGGATTGAAGGAATACAGGTTCAATATTTAGATACTTAAGGTTTAAAATATGTAAGAAGATTAATAAGAAAGACAGGCAAAAATGCCTCAATCACATCAACTGTAATTAAAACATCGCAAAGCATAATGTTCATAAACTAGAAATTCTTTCTAATTATGAACTTAGCTAATTGAATGAAAATTTACAGAAAATAGGCATTTACAGCAAAGCTTGGATGCTCATGAATCTATAATCCATAACTCATTAATATAATCTATATCAATAATCATTTTATTCAACTGATAAATAAAAATATAAGAAGATATACAAGGGGTACAATCTGATATTGAAACCATAAGATCTCTTCAATAAGAAAACATATGTACAGAGTTTGCAAAAATATTTTACAATTGTTTTCCAAAACCCAAACTTCCAACCCTTTTTTGGTTTTCAACCTTTTGTTTTAGATACACAATTGACTTCAAACGTATATCTGATATCCATATTTTGTGGATATAGTCTCCTTTTTAGAAAAATATAACAACTAAATCAGATTACAATCAGATTTCATTATTTGGAACATAAAATCCGATTGTCAGTTCTAGATCCACATTTCGAGCAACAATAGCTGGCCATAGTTTGTCTAAGTTTAGATTACAATAGAGACCTTTGAAAATAAAGCTTATAACTAAGGATTGCTTTAAAATAATCTTCTTAATAAAGTCTAAAATTCACAAAAGTAACAAAATTGTTGTTTTTAGTGAATTTGGTAGCGCTATTACTTTTATTTAGGCAGACAGCTACCAAAAATTTCAGAATTGATGGATGTATGCCAATACTTTCCCTGAACATAGTCTCCTACCAAAATGATTGATTTTTTTAATGAATTCCTATGTAATCTATAACCTCTATGCTGCTCCTCTACTAAATCATGTCCATTGCATCAACTAACATCTTGAGACCTTATTTTTCCTGATTCTTGTATTTTTCTTGTATCCATTTAACTTTCCATTATTTATTCCTTGTTTTGAGATTATTGTTTCCTTTATATAATTTTCGGGCCCAGATACAAAGCTTGTTATGTTTACTAACCATCTTATTTCTCCTTTTTCCAATCTTTTTATTCTGATTTTTCAACTTATCATTCTCAAGTTTAAGTTGATCATTCATCTTTTTAAGTTTCTTTAATTTCATTTGCATCTTCTTCATATTTTCATTTTCATATTTATTGTTGGGATGCAACAATGTAATAAGTTCCTATATTGCCATATCCTCTTCCTCAGTTACATATTTTCTAGGTTTATTGTCCTCTGGCTCATAATCCTCACTCTCAGAATAGGGCAAATTTAAAACATTTTTATGTTGAATAGACTTAGAAAGATTTTCATCTACATTCATTTCATGCATTTTAATTATTTACTCTTCAATCGGCCTCTGAGATCCATCATCTCCCATCTCTAACGGCTGGTTAATATCTTCAATCTGAGGAATATCTTCAACTTGGTGAATGCTTTCGGGTTGAGGGAAAATCTGTTTCATCTTCTTCACTTTCTTTATCTTTTCCTTTTTTCGAGTCACCTGTAGAGATTTTAGAAAACTTTATCTTCTTCTTCTTCTTTACTTTACTAACTTTAGGAGAAATTTATTTTTAATAATCATCTATAACAAGAACTATATCTTTTTTCAAAGAAGGATAAAAAATCAACTTTGCATTAAGTCTTAACTTGTTTGTCAGATGCATATGTGGTCCTCTGAGCTTATATTTCTCTGGAAATTTAGGTTTTACATCTTGAGAAATTTTCTCTAACCCCCTTTTTGGAAAAGTGTTGTAATAAGTTTCATCACAAGTCAATTCCTGGTTTTCAAACACCTGAACTAGAGCTTATTCATTCTCTTTGGTTTTGCATCAATTGCCTTCTTCTTCTTTTTTCTGTTGCAATCCTCCTTAATAGGTAAAACCCCTTTTTTTTAAATGGATAGCGCTGCAACTTCTGTTGTAATCCTATCTTAGAACTCGATTTTCCTCATGTAACTTTTAGTTATCCATGTGATGGATTTAAAATCCTGCTCTTGCACAAACAACTAGATATTCTGGCCTCTAGGATTTCTGGAAATTTCAACCTTTTCAAGATTGGTATAAGCATCATATTTCCGGGGTTTTTGAGATTCAGATTTAAAACCAACCTGAGATATAAAAAAATTGTTGCAATGTTCTTTTATTTTTTTTTAATTCTTCAACGATTAATAGCTTGATTAAACCCTGATGGAATTTATTGTAATTATTCTTCTTATGACTGTCTTGAACCCCAGATGACATCTTGCTTAAACTCTTCAACATGAAGGATGGAAAGTTCATTCTTTTATCTCCAGACAGATGCAATAAAAACCTCATATGGTATAGAAGGACAATAGAAAACCTACCTTCACAGGTAATATATCGTTGAACCATTTTGAGCACCTCATTCCTTTCATATTTAAGCTAGCACCTTTTAATGTCTTTTCCCCAACTTGGATTCTAATACTCAGGCTTCAAGAACTGATTAAAATTGCAATCCATGATAATCGGGTTCTTGAACAAGCGCTCAACATCTGTTGGTAACTATGCGTCCTTAGAAATGGATTCCTCTGTGACTCAGATTGTCAAATTTATGATTTTGACCATGCATCTGTCAAAACCATTTGTGAATGTTTTAGACACATTCTGATTATACCCCTAAAGCTTATGGAAAAAACTTAACCATCATGCTCACTGGAACTTGATACTGTGATCTGGATATGCCTCTAAGAGTTTTTCACCTTTAGGTCCATGGCATATTATGTCTCCTCCTTAAATCATCGTTGGAAATGGTGTATTTTTTTATAAACTAACTATGTGATGCTTAGGAAAAAAAACATGAAGAAAAGTTAGTTTTGTTGGTAAGAAAAAGCGACAAAATCATAGCTCGATATTACGACCAACAAGTGAGGTGACCTCGATAATGAGCAATAATTACATTGATTTGGTGGTACCGTAAATGAATGTTTGAAATGACACCCATAACTCCTATGATAACCTAAAAGACACATAAATTCATACTTCAACAAACACCTAAAGGCACAATTAACCACGTTTCACATGGTATGCGACACACTTAGATTAATAATGACACATGACCTTTTTTTAATTATTCCCTCCAAGACTATGTTGGAATACTGAGATGGGGGGTGAATTAGTATTAGTACTTTTAATCCTTTTTACCACAATGTGTATTATTTATTTTATGAGAAGATTACCAATAACATTCCATGTGAGCAGTATACATAAGCAGTGAACAATAAGAAATCACACATAAACACAGTACACCAATATTTTATGTGGAAACCCAATGCAGGAGAAAACCACGGAATATTTTTCTTATATTGTCAAAATAAATACATTCATAGGAAGCACCAACTTCCCTTTTTTCCAACTACAACTGGAAGGAGGCTACAATCCCCTAGTTTCTAAGGCTCCAACCTGAAGGAAGCTACAACTCCCTAATTCTCTAGCTCCAACCAAAAGGAGGCTACAACCCCCTGGGTTCTCCGGCTACAACTAGAAGGTGGCTACAACCACTTGTCCTTGCCCCATTCAACCACCCTAAAGTATAAGTGCCAAATAAATGATTAAACCACTGTCACTTTGTCACTATGAAGTTTGTCACTGTAAATTTGTACCAACCTGTAATCAACCTGTGCAAATCACTTGTACCAACCTATACCAACAACCTGTAGTCAACCTGTACCAATAACCTGTATCAACATGTATCAATTACCTATACCAATAACCTGTATCAACATGTATCAATTACCTATACCAATAACCTGTACCAACACACTCCGCAACAGATCATATCTGATAACATGGATCTCATACTCAATATCACAAGTATATATCTAAAACTATGTACAATTGTGTTTCTCTAACTATGTGCCATACATATGAAAACAATCATAACCTTGTACAATGAACCCTCACATCAAACAAGAATCAAACTCTTACTGTTATGCAACCTCAAATTGTACCAACAACTTCAGTAACACACCTCAACCAAAATCCCTCTACCATGTACCAAGAAATACAAGATATGCCTCAACAATCAACCCAACAAAGTGTTCAAATGATAAATAACAAACATACCACCATTGTACCTTTGTAGATATGTCTCATATAGTATGTACCATACAGTTAATGGTCCCTCTAAGAAAACTCATCAATATCTCATAACCATGTCACACACAAACCCCAACATTCAACTACACATAAGCATATAACATACATTTTCATCCTATAGATAGATCTGGTGTACATGGTCACTATTGAACTTCCTATAACCTCTTCTCAGCCTCTAAAACCTAAATCACCTCTCATCCTCAGGTCTGGAAGTGCCTTGCGTGACGTAGGTGAGGTGTCATGTGGGGCCTCACGTGACAAGCTCTACACAACCCGCGGGGGTGCCTCACGGGACGTCTATTGGGTGACCTGCAGGGATGGCCCTAACTAGGGTTTTTTGTGATCTTCCCGCTCTCCACTGCAGTTACAAAACCTTGGTGTCATTCTACCTTCACTTCCTCAGACTTGTGCAACTTTATATGTATCAATGAGTACCTGCAATAAACCTTTCACAAAATAGATATTCCCAATGTGCTCAATAGGTGCTAATTAGAGTCCCTTTCCTTCTTATTTATTACCTCCAAGTAGATTCCTCTAGGGCTCATCTTCTAATTGTTTTACCCAACTTCCGTATTTTAGGGATAACCCAATTTCAACTACTTTACCCACTTGCAACTACTTAATCCATAATTAGTAAACTCTCCACTTCTTGTTGCAACTAATTTATTTTTAATTATTTTGTTATTACAACAAATTTACCCATGATTAACTCCTAGTTACAACTAATTTGACTAGTAAACGTCTTCTAGGAGCTTCTATAATAATTGACTTATTTGACCTTCTAGGGGCTTCTATATAAATCATGAGGGTTCTCCAATTTCTCTAAGCCATATCTCCTCAGCCATGAGGAACTACGTGACGTACCACATATCACTGAAAATGGCATGACATGCATTATGCATCTAGAATAGTCTCACCTGCAAATTAATTGATATCCATTACATTATTCCTCAAACAAACTCGGGTTCCTTAACCACATCTCTAGGGCTACCGAAATTTTCTACTAGAATTGCTTCAAGGGTTGACATCAATGACAACCAACCCAATCTATGAACAATATCCCCCTTTGACATTGATGGAAACACTTTGCATGTTGATGCAACACTAATGGTTGTTTCTCATGCTCCCTCTATGACCATCGCTCCCCCTGGAATCATGCCTTTGATTACTCTCTCTCCCCCTTTGACATCAATGGAAAAGGGAATCTTCCCTTTGGGGATACTACCCCTAAATAGACTATCCTTTGGGGTGCTCCCCCTATATGAAATGTCCTTAGAACTATCCTTTTTCTCATCATTGGTGCTTCCTCGTGTAATTCTATTACATATATGAAAAGCATTCAAAATTCACTGTGGGGATAAAAATATCCCCAGTTTCTGTCGAAAATACTCAAAGGCTTATCTTGGAAGCAGTTTGGTGAAGATATATGTGATATGTTCTTTTGTCCCAACTTACTCAACCCTGATGTTCTTCTCTACAACATGTTCCCTTAGAAAGTGAAACTTTATCGGAATGTGTTTCGTCTTGGAATGCACACTGGATTCTTTGACATAATGATGGAATTAGTGTTGTCATAAAATATCAAAATGGGCTCATCATATTCAACTTGTATATCCTTCAAAGTTTGCTTCATCCATAGTACCTGGGTACAACATGTAGCTGCTACAATGTAATATGCTTATGTTTTAGATAAGGATATTGAAGATTGTTTCTTGCTTAACTAGGATACCATACACTCACCCAAGTAGAAATTTTCTCCACTTGTACTTATTTTATCATTGATGTTATGTGCCCAATCTGCATATGTGTAGGAAATAAGAGATAGATCATTTCCTTTTGGATACCATAATCCAAATTCTTTTGTACCTTTTAGATATCTAAATATCCTCTTCACTTCCATAACATGTGATTCCTTTGGTGTTGCTTGAAACCTTGCAACTTGTCCAACTGCCTGCATCACATCTGGTCTAGAAGATGTCACATAGATTAAATTGCCAATCAATGATCGGTATTTCCTTTGGTCTGCATCCTTTGAATCATCATCCTTACTTATCTTGCAGCTAGTCTTCATAGGGGTTTGCAATCTTCCATTCCAAACCTTATTATCATTTCTTTGATATACTTAGTTTGAGAGATGAAGATACATGTGTTGCTCTGACATATCTGTAGTCCCAAAAAGAAAGACAATTCTCCAAGAAATGACATCTAGAACTCATTATGCATGTCTTTAGCAAATTTTTGACTCATCCTATCATCATCACTACCAAAGATAATATCATCAACATAAAATTCAATTAACAAGATACTATCTTGATTTACCTTTATGTAGAGGTTGTTGTTTGCATTTCCTTTCATGAACCCTTCCTGTTGTAATTATATGTCCAATATTGAATACCATGCTCTGGGGGCTTGTTTTAGACCATATAGGGCCTTCTTCAACCTGCAAAAAAAACTTTCCTTCTTTGATAACTGAAATCCTTCAGGTTGCGCAATGTAGACTTATTCCCCAAAGTCTTTGTTTAGGAATGTTGATTTTACATCCATATGATAGACTTTAATATTCTTAGAGCATGCATAAGCTAGAATCAACTTGATTTCTTCCATTCTGGAAACTAGGGAAAAGGTATCATCAAAGT
>ML789183.1:160626-175805 GCA_009831015.1 Picea engelmannii
TAAAAAATCATGGAGTTGAAACTTGGCATTTAAAAATTATTAATAACAAAAAAAAATTGAATGTCGACCATAAATAAAATATTTCAATATCAATATTATATATGATCATGATAATGATGGTTAACGTCATCATCACATACACACACATAAAGACTAATTGAAAGTAAAAAATAAAACTATACTTAAAACATTTGTGAGGCCTATCAGTAAGTATGAGGGAGACTCGACACGGAGTTGACATGTGGCATAAATATCTATCTCTCTCTATATACAATATTTTGCATTATATCATTAACTTTTATAATATCGTGCAAAAATGATTTAGTGCATTGATTTGAGTGATAGTACACTTCAAAATGAACAAGTTGCAATAATAATAGTATGTTAAAGGTGGGAGGTAATTACATTACAAAGAGTGATATCAAATAGCATGGAATAAATTGCAAATAGAAATACGAGAAACATAATGCTAAATGTAATTGTGTAAATGTGAATTAAGTTGGTGAGCCAATATGTTGGGGAAAAGAGCATGTATTGATTAATATGGTTGAGGGACAAATTGTATATTATGTACATTGAAATAATTAATAAGGATGTTAATTGTTGGCTATGATATGAAAGGGATGGAGAACGATGGGGGGGCTATGATTCCACGAGAGAGAGGAGTCTAAGGGGGGCTTATGCATGGGTAGTAATCCAAACCCACATTCCTGGAATTATTATCATTGTGTATAAACCTTCTATTTGTTGTTGAGTGTTCCCAAAGCCAATCATTAAACTCATGTAAGAGGATGGGTGTGAGGAATCACATCCCAGAGTTATTGGGATCATGAGTACAATCAACTTGGAGAAGAGTGTAAGTCAAGCAAGAAAGCAAGGAGAGGAAATTTGTATGGTTAGAGGAGATGGATATTGGATAGTCACATTTTTTGGATGGAGAGCAATTTTTACATGCAGTTTTTGGGCAGGAAGAGAGGAGTTGAGTGTTGGGAAGAGAACCAACCATGTTATGCTTAAAGAAAATCATTGTTTGGTTGTGTGTTATGATTTAAATGAGGCATATGTGCCTGCAAAACAGGTTGTAAGCCTATCGAGCATTTTCATGTTGAGGAAATGGCTTAAGAGCCTTGTGAATGTTGTTGTGAGCACTCCTGAGGCAACTGAAAGTTCCTAGAGTCCCCAGCTGAGAGATTCCTAGCCAACCGATTGCACTGGAAGCCCTGATAAATGAATGGTACATGTTGAGGGACTGTGAGAAATGAAGGGGGTACATTCCTTGGGCTATGCAGGTTGTGGGGGAAGAGAGTTGGAGGATTGGAACTACTGTGGGAGTAGAACATGGGTTTTGGGGCTATTGTGTGTGGAGAGTGGACAATCGAGAGGGCTAGATCTCCTTGTGGACTCATTACATCAGCTCGGGGGTGGCCTACTATTGAGAGAAATTGAAGAGCAATGCATGTGGTTGGGAGGTTCATCCTTCGTATGCAGCCAATCAGTTAAATTATTAAAAAAATAGTTCTATGTTATGTTATTATGTTTATTCCGTTGTGCAAATGGTTTATATGCATGATGTGTGTTTGTTATGTGTTTATTGGATGCATTCTCGTTTTTAATATATGTTGTTAGATGCATTTAGAACTATGGCATTAGTGAAATGGTTAAATCTGTGTGTGATCTATAGGTGGTAAGCTACAAGAGATTATTAAGTAGAAAATCGTGTTTTTAAAGGTGTTATTCGCTCGTAATATTCCTCGATTGAACTAGGGTATGTTACAAATATAATAAACATAAATTGTTAAATGTAAATTCATCATGAACACATATTGCCAAAGGAAATTATATAATGAGATATATTATCAAACTTGGTGCTAATTTTTTAAGCAATTGAATGCAAATACAACTGTCATAGCTCCATCTTAAGTCCTCACCCTTGAAATGTAAAACTCTTCTCAATTTTTTTCAATCTAAAAAAGGTTTTCACCATAGTGAATTTGATCCCTATTGATGCATGATATATCTAGAGTTAAGATAAAACTATACTAATTATTAATACATTTTTTAAATAACACCTATCAACCCTGTAATAAACATAGAAAAAATTATACATCTCCTTCATATTAAACTTTAAAAAGCACTTTTCTAACCGCACTTTTCAACACAATTAAGAAAAAAAAAAAAAAAATATGATCTCACTTAAAAACTTATAACCATATATACAAAATACACCAAAAGCCCCAAGTCATACCATTATAATATTACATTAACCACATAAAGAGTTCCGAGTAACTTTATTGTGGTCTTGGTCATCTCTCCTATCTAAACCATATATTATCTTATTTTGCAAGTATATATTGCATTATCTAAACCATATATTATCTTATTTTGCAAGTATATATTGCATTAGGTAGACCAACTCTTTGTGCTCAAATCATTATTATCACGTTAATAATGGTTAAAAGCCCCAAATCATACCATTATAATATTACATTAACAACATAAAGAGTTCCAAGTAACTTTATTGTGGTCTTGGTGATCTCTCCTATCTAAACCATATATTATCTTATTTTGCAAGTATATATTGCATTAGGTAGACCAACTCTTTGTGCTCAAAACATTATTATCACGTTAATAATGGTTGTTTATCAAACATTGATTGGGGTAGCTTCTTTTCTCCTTTTCAAAGCTACCGATGTCATTTTAGGTTTCATTACTCTACGATCATTTAGTTCTATGGTCTCTCTTAGTGGTTGACATATATTTTAAATAGTTTTAAAGAAAACATGTATTTTATTATATTGGATTATTATTATTTTTTTTTAAATTTAATTAATTAATATTTTAAAATATATTTTTTTTAAATTTAAATTATTAATATAATAAAAAAATTTAAAATTTTATATTTTTTTAAGTTTAAATTTAAATTATTAATATATTTAGTTTTATAGTCTCTTCTTAGTAATTGAAATATATTTTAAATAATTTAAAAAAAAAATGTATTTTATTATATTTAATTTTTTTTTGTTTGTTAATTTGTGCGGGACCTGTTGGGTATGCGATTAATCTGTGGCTTGAGAAACTACGATTCAGGGGCATCTAAGCCATCAAAATCACCCGAGGATCGCACCCGGCCTGAGCCACACCAACCCTTAACATGGTTGGATTTTTTGTCCCCGCAGGTTTCGAACCGATGACTTTAACAACACGGAGTGGCTTAACAACACACTCTGTCACCGACTGTCCTACACCTCGGGGACTATTATATTTAATTATTATTATTATTATCAAATTTAATTAATTTATATTTTAAAATATATTTTTTTTAATTTATATTATTAATATAATAAAATCTTTTAAAATTTTATATTTTTTAAAATTTAAACTTAAATCATTAATATAGTGAGACCTAATTCTAGCTACTCAATCTTAATAACTAAATCTTAATAACATTTTGTAAGTAAAATGTATTATATTTTTTGAGTTTAAATTTAAATTATTAATATAGATATAGTGAGAAAGCATTTTAATTATTTAATTTTAATTATATATATATATGTGTGTGTGGGGGGGTTATAATTGGTTGTGAAGAAAGTTTTTTTTTTTTTGAAAGTTTTGTGACTCAATGTCGGGAGTTGGGTTGTTGCACACTCAATAGGATTGGGGATGTTGTTCATATGACATTCTGGGATCATGGGTGGCTTTCAACTACAAATTTAGGGATTGATGCATTGTGGCATAATCATTTGATTCATTATATATGTTCTCTTATCAGAGTTAGAAGATGAAATTATTTGTTCTTACAGCAAAGTTGGTGGTATGTACTCAGTGAAGCTAGGATATATGGCAATGCAATAAATGGGAGAAAACACAATCTCTTGGTGGTATAAAAAACTTTGGAAACTAAGGAGCCCTTTGAAAGGTATTATGTTCTTTTGGCTTGTGCTTAAAGGGAAAGTATTGACTTGGGATAGGATGCAGCTGCAAAATAAACAATGTTTGAGGCTTTGTTATTTGTGCAAGAAGCATGATGAATCAAATTTTCATTTGTTTATGGAATGTTTCTTCTCGCGACAAGTTTGATCTAAAAGTGAGCGCTAGTTGGGACTCAATCATCTATGGGACAAAGGCACGGTCTCAAACTGCTTTCATGATTTTTTTAATCGACCTACCCTAAAGGAATATAGAGTGCTTCCAATTCTTGTTGTGTGAGGGTATGGCATTGGTTGGCCAAAAATGTCAATTTATTTGAGGGAAAATGCTACCCTACATTCAAGGTATCTCAACAAGCTTTAGCTCTCCTCTCTTGTTATAAATATGGCCAAAAGTTGAAACAACTGTGGATGGTTAAATTGTGATAGACAAATCTAGTGCATGGGACTTTTTCGATGGGGCATGTCAAGGGCCAGCTAGTACTTGTGGGTTGAATTTTATTCAACATTTTTCATATTGACATTATGCTCATGGTAAAACTAATTTAGGTTAGGGTACTAATAATTTGGGTGAATTCAAAGCTTTACTTGCTCTTCTCAAGTTTGTAGTGGACAAAGATGTGCATGGTGTCCAATTTTCAAGTACTTAAAGCTTGTTATAAACTGGATGAAAGGGAAGGTTTAAGTTTTTTTTGTTTGTTAATTTGTGTGGGACCTGTTGGCTATGTGATTAACCTGTGGCTTGAGAAACCGCGACTCAGGGACATCTAAGCCGTCAAAATCACCCGGGGATCGCACCCGGCCTAAGCCACACCAACCCTTAACATGGTTGGATTTTTTGTCCCCGCAGGTTTCGAACCGGTGACTTTAACAACACACTCCGTCACCAACTGCCCTACACCTCGAAGACAGAGAAGATTCAAGTTAATTATCTAGGATTACAACAAATTTCTCTTCAACTTCACTCTATCACTGCTTCATTCAATCATCTTGTTTTCACATATATTCCAAAGGGATCTAAACTCTGTCGTTGATGCACTTTGTCTAGAAACCTTACTTCTAAATGAAAATCATTTTAACATTAAAGAACACTAAAAGAGGATTGCTCTCCAATAGAGACGGTGACGTATATAATTTGTAATGATGTCTGCCGAGTAGGACTCCATTTGTCTTCATCACTACCTTTTGAAGTATCATTGTTAAGGTTTGGTTTGGACTGATCATGCTTTTTAATTTAATGCTTAGTGACTCTTTAGAAATGACTTTCCAAACCTCGGGTTCATCTTATAATAGATTTGAACATGTTTTTTATTGTTTCTTTTTTTAATGTGTTTTTGTGCCTAAGGTTTATACCTTCCATTACTCAATAGAAGATACGTTGTTATATATATATATATATGAGAGTAATAATAAAAACACAACATTTAACATTAATTACATTAAAGTTTAAGAATTCACAATTGTATGTATATTTATGTATATTTTGTGTATGCATATTTTCTGGTAACTTATTAAAAGAAGCATTTTTTTAATATGCATTTAAAAAAAAATTAAATATATTTATAAGAAAAATAAAATATTATTATCATTTGTGGTTTTAGATATCATATCACAAGATTACTAATTTTATGAAAAATTATTAAGAGGATCACTTTTAAGCTATTTGCCAAATCCATATTCTAAAAAGAAAAACTAATAGGGAACATGGCATCTTTTCCAATAGAAAGGCTAAGAAAAAGGATGATTGTGAGTGATCCCTAGATACTTGGGCACATTCGAAGGTATGTCCATGAAAGTCCCAGTCATGTAACACATCAGTGAAAAATGCTTAGACAATGTGGGTTAGCAGTTTCCCAACAGTAGATGTCGCGAGAAACTCACCAAATACTTCCCCACTTCGTGGATGATATGAGGTGCTAAACCGCAACCCCAGGGACACAAGGCTCGAATCCGTGACCTCTCCCCGAACCGAGAGAGTATATGCACGTCTCACCAACTGCGCTATCCCACGGGGCTATTGTGGGTTAGCATACCAAAAGCTCAATAATAGAAACACATGAAGTGTGACTCCTATCAAATCCTAATGACACTCATGGAATAAAGTACCAAGTGTCATACATGCTTTGTTGCCTCTCTAAATGTCTATAAAATAAATCTCTTTCCTCCATGTTGATCATCTCCATTTTTTGCAAAGTTATGTTGGGGTTTATTATCAAATGTCGTCTTTTTTAGTGTCCCTATTATACTATTTAACCTCCCTTATTCCTTTAAATTGATCCCTTTATATTGAGATCTTGAGGAAAAAATACCTTTGGATTGTTACTTTCTTTTGGTTTAGGAAGATATTTTTTAACAAGGAATAAATTGGTCAATAAGTTTGGTTTGGAGATTACCAACAGTGATGGATAAGTATATCATTGTACTCGTGATCTCCCGAATCTAATTATAATCTTGTTGTTTTCCTTTCCTCCCAAAAATCACTGTCTAAATTGAATGTATGATATTGTTATTTACTTATACTTGATATTCGGATTAGCTCATGTATTTCCAACATTTGATTGATGACTCTAAATCTTTCCAAAGAATGAGTGATGTATTTAATGTTTTCTTGTGTGCAGGTGAAGGAGTAAATCTCTTGGATTGATTATTGCTTCTCTTGATGCTCATCAAGAAAATCAAGAAAGAGAAGACCACTTTGGGAACTTATCGAAAGTTGGGTCATCTCTTCTTCTCTCCTTCTCTATTTCAGAGAGATAGTTTTTTTTCGTAGTTTGGATGCTTAATGTAGGTCCTTAGGAATACTTTGTATATATGTTGCTCTAGAGGGTTCTAACTTCCTTTGATTAAGTAGGATTTAGGTAATCGAATTTTTTATGTAACAAATTTTGTAACTGCTCCACTACTATTAGAGACGAGACAAGATGAGGAGGGAGTTGGAGGGAACAAGCCATAGGCATAGAGGTGATGCGTGGATACTAGATTACTGACATTGGATCCTATGAGACAAACAATAGAGCTATTTTCTCAAGGGATTCCTTTGGTGAACCTTTATGGAACTAACCATGAGCATCGTGTGGCTTTATCATGGTTTCTAGATTATTAGAGTCATATAACAAGTAGCACAATGCAAGCTACTCTCACATTTCCTTAGGGACTTTATTCAAGAGTACCAATAGAGGGTGTAACACCAAGTCCTATAGCCCCAATTCCCACATCTCTAAAGGAGGAATCTCCTCTTGCTATGATTCTCCCTTCTCCATAGGCATCAATATTTATTTTTCAAGTATGGGTTTGGCAAACGACTTAGAAGTGGACCTCTTGTTGTTTTTTTTATAAAGTTTGTGGTTTCGTCATGTGATAACTAAAACTATTAGAATAATAGATTCCCCCCAATGAATTAGGTTAAGAATAAAATTATGGCTGAAATTCATCATTTTTTATCAGTAGATGTTTTGCTAAGAGAGAAATTTCTAAAGGAAGTCATCATACCAAAGGGAGGGGGGAAGTCACTTGCAAACATAGACAAGGCAAGTGATTTGTTACACAAAATATCTCCTTCATGAGGTGGGAATTCCCATGTGCATGTGGAGTTGAGTAAAAAATTGCTTACAACAACTTTGAGCTAATAATCATAATATATGATTCAACCATCAAGGTTTGATAGGTTGCCACAACTATGTACTTTGGAATAGATTGTAACCATCTCTATTGAAGTCTTAAACATTGTTGGTTGTATTGGTCTTCAAAACCCTAATATTAGGGCAATGGTGCTGACAAAAATCTTGTTGATTAAGTCTCCAAAATGCATTGACTTAAAATTGAGTTAGCCTCATGCAAAAATTATGTAATGCATTGGCTTAAATGGTTTCGATATATGTAGTAGATACTAGAGCAATGTCATAAAGTACAAATATCTTAAATAAAATTAATGTATTGAGGTTGAGTTTGAGGAGAAACTCTTTGGTTAGTAACTGATGATGAAATTACTACCAAATACAAGGTATCCCACTACAATAAGGTTTTGATAGGTCACTATGACTATGTAATTTAGACTAGATGTTAGTCATCTATGTCAAAGTATTCAATATTGTTCATTATATTGGTCTCAAAATATCTATTATTGGTCTCAAAATATCTATTATTGGTCTCAAAATTGAGTTAGCCTCTTGTGAAAATTGTGCTATGTGTTGGCTTATTTGGTTTTGGTATATGAAGAGGATCCTAGAATATTGTTGCCATGTACAAATCTCTTCAAGTGACTTAATGTGCTGAGGTCAAGCTTGAGAAGAAACTACCCGGTCAATAACTAATGATGAAAATTATTGCTAGATATAAGGTGTACCACCAAAAATGAAAGTGGGGACCAAGGTATAGAGTACAATCCTTCATTGTGTGAATAAATCTATTGAAATTGAACACAAAAGGAATCATTCAGTAAAACATTGATGATGTGAATTCATTACTAAATTCCAAGCAACATGCCAATGCTGAAAACATGTGCCAAGGTACAAAACCCCTCTTAATCATGTCCTTAGAGCAAATGCATTGCATTTAATAGGGGTGGACTTACTAGAGTAAAAGGCAATGGTGATTCCTTTTCATTGGTGCAAGGTACAAATACTTGTGACTTTGATAACACATAACTTTTTCACTGGACTCCATAGGAACATGGGAATGCCCACCTCATGAAAGAGAATTTTTTTATAGAAAAGCACATGCCTTGTCTATGTCTACATGTGATTCCCTCCCTTTATTTTATTTTGGAAGCACCCTATATTAGTCTCCTTTTTTTTATGAACAGGTTTGTCTAAATATAACACTACCATCAAGAGAAAGGAAAAAATCTTCTTATTTTTTCCTTTTCGAGTTTAAATTACTACTTTCAATTCCATTGCGATTGGGATGTGTTTTTTAGGAAGGAGGATAAAATAAAATTAAGTGTATTCAAAAGTATTTAACCATATGTTTTTATTGGAGCCTTCGGTCCCTAGGATTGGAAACTTGACTCTAATACCAAACCAAATTGTAATAGCCCAGGTCAACAAGACTATTGTGGGTTTGTAATAGTAGGACTAAATTAACTATTTATCAACAAAAACTTTGAGTATTCTTTTAAGAAAACGAGAATGAAAGAGGACTAACACTTTTTCCAATGCTTCCAAGACAAGTAAATATATAATAATCGAATATATGTAATAAAATGGAAGCTTAAATAATCACTTCTTTGTTCCCAAAATGGGTTGTAGAAGTCCCCTTCTTAGTGCAAACCAAGGCTTTTACAAACTAAAGAAACAACTTGTTTGGGAAACACACACTCATGAGTGCTTTTCCTCCCAACAAAATGTGCTCCTAGAGATGTTGGCAGTTCCCCTTGGGTAGGGGCCTCAAGCTCAAATACTAAGATAAGTTCTCTCAAACACACTAATAGCTATCCCCAAAACCAAAAGGCAACAAGATGTCATCACATTAACTCCTCAAGGTCTTAGTGTGAAACAAGACATGTGAAGGCCATAACCTTCAAATTGGTGGAGAGGCCACTAGCAAAATATCAACACCTCTAGCCCATTGGTTGCATGGTGAAAATGGATTATGACTTACTTTAGCCACCATGTTCTTCACCTCCAATAATGGTGTTCCCACATACAACAAAGAACATGGAACATTAGCTTTAGCTTGTAGACTACAATACTTTCCTACCTCATCTACCACTAATGAGAATAACTAATGGATTACAGAATTGTACCACACTAACATAATCAATGCATAACCAACCCTTCTCTTCCCAAGGCTTTCCAAAGGAATAAGTGTTAGAATACAGTTCGCCAAGGCAAAAACATAACTTTACCTTAATAGCAAATCCAAAATTGCTAGCACAATTACCCAAAATACTCCACTAATAGGTCCATCCTCCCAAAAGGGGCTACTTACATCCCTTAAATATGTTTAGCAGTGTAATTAAGGTTAAATTATCTTTAGGTGAGGTCCTATGATATAGTCCCTCCAAGGTCACTAATAAATCACTTTTAATTAATTACAATTCCACATTAAACCCTCACTTAGGTACCCTAAAGGCATCTTAAATTTAAAATGCTAGACAAGAGTAAGAGGCCCCTTTTCCCGGAGTGTATTATCCACAATAGCTATATTTGCAACATTTAAATTGTTCTTTACATGTGACTAATGCTATTGCAGGTCTCAAGAATAGATCAACTCAAATGTAACTCAATATACCTGTAATTGTGATTAATATCCACATAATTAATAATGTTCACCAAAAACATATAATATATGCCATAAATAATTGTTACCCATATTGTGAATCCATCACCAAGTAATATAACTGATTTTGACATTGAGTCTCAAGGTAACATAGAATTAGTTTAATATCATATATCGAGAGTAGTAATGCATATGTCTAAACATCAATTATGAAGTCTAATCTTTAGAGTTTAATCATAAGCAAGATGTTGAACTCCCCAAAGGTATTGCAAAGTCATCGATACTATGCCCAAGAGGGGTGTTATAAGTATTGTTAAGTTACAAAGTAAAAGCCACCTAAAATCCTACAACTACATTGGTATTATAGTTGCTTGAATGACCGATAGAAGTGTATATCTCTATTGGTTTTCATTAGAAAATGTGTCAATAGTTGTTGCATTGCTGGCCTAGAGTTGAGAAATTTTGCTTTCTTACTATAGTAGCACAAAGCCCTCTTCTAGATCTTAATGTAGGGAATTAGAACACGTAATTTTTGACAACACTAACATGGACATCTCAACATCAAAATATCTCGATGAATTGGACATGAGCACGTATTTTCACACAAAGTGGTTGAGACACTAAATGCACGCATCATTAAACATTGATGATTGTACATATTTTTATTTTTTTAAACACATTTTCTTTGATGTTTAATTGAAAATTTATCTCAAACCTACATATATTTATAATCGAAATATATTTATATAAATATGGTATAAATATATTGCATAGTACATTAATTTTGGTCAATACCACTCACAAGGATATAGACGAGTATGCAAACCAATAATTGGCTCTATTTAACAAAGATGAATCGAACCCACATGCCTAAGACTACAACAATAATCACAAATGGAAAACCCTATACAAGTGAGGAGCATGCCAACAATGATTTAAGCCTTAGTCTTAAGCACAATAACCATCCCAAGCTACTATTAAACCGTACGATGACCATATCTTTATTGTATATGTCAACACAATATGTATATACTATATGTAACTATTTATAAAAAAAGAAGAAAGTATTAATGTAAAATGAAATCTCAACAAAAGATACACTATTAAAATAAATTCACATATAACATCAAAGAAATAACAATCATAAGTTAAAAAAACCTATAAAACATGTCACATAAACATCAACAATATTATCAACAAAATGTGAAATAAGTTATAAAGACCTATAAAACATGTCACATAAACATCAACATAATGTGAAATATTATCGACAGAATGAAAAAGGATGTTATTACATCAAATTCGAAAGAATGTTATTATCAACAGAATGTGAAATATTATCGATAGAATGAGAAAGGATGTTATTACATCAAATTCGAAAGAATGTTATTACATCAAATCCCAAAATTAGACATGTAACCAACTTGTACAATATGTTATTACATCAAATCCAAAAAATGGACCTAAAACCAACTTGTAGAATGTCCAAAAATTAGACCTAAAACCAACTTGTAGAATGTCCAGCCAAATACATGATAATATGTTATATGTCTTTTTCTTAAAATGTGGGGCACCAACTCAATTTCAAAGTCCATATATAGAGTCTTGAGGTCCACCATGGTTAACTCTAGTGATCTATATTTAATATTCAAGTCTCCCACCATCGTTTGGACGTTAATATCCAAGTCCACCACCCTTCTTTGGATGTTATGGATGGTGGTAATTTAATATAAATTGGATGGTATATATTATATGTAGGTAAATGGACTATGTATTTCAAATTGAAAGGACGGTGACGTGGTTCTGTGTGAGGTTGACGTGGCAAGGGGATGGAGTCAGTCGGGCAGGTAAATTCAATGGTAGAGAAAGCTGGGGCGGTCGCCGACCACACCCCACGTCCAAAACCGTTGGCTCTCAAGCCCTCAGGGTCAGGGCTGGCTTGGTCACAGAATATCTGACAGGCCGCCTCCTCATTGGCTGGGCGGCAAAATGAAATAAATGAAAATGATGTGGAAAATCGCGTTTACCAGAGAGCCGTTAAACCCCCTCCATTTTTAAATTGTGGATAAAAAATAAATGCGTAATAAAAATGATTTGAGCGTTGTATAAAACGAGGAGCGAAGGTCGACGCGAGGGAAGTACGGTGGTGGATGTTTGCAACGCACAACACCGATTCATCTGAAATCGACCCACTGAGGGCCTTTTCTTTGTAGGATCTTGGAGTTGGCGGGGGTCGATCTGTGGGCAAGATTTATTTTCTGGTAAAGCATTTATAGTCTTCTCGTCAATGGTATTTCTATAGTTGTCTGGATTTCATTATCGAATTTTGTACAATTGGATTCGTAGGCAAAATGTTGGTTTGTTTTGAGTTTTGAAAGGGTGAAGTATGGTTCTTGTTTAGGTTTATGATATAGGCATATTTTCAGTCGTACTTCGCTATGTTGTAATTTAGTTTTTGATTTTGTATTTTTTCAGGGCTGTAGCCCGAGGGTTTCGTCTTAGTTTCTTTTGCCTTTTTGGGTTTTTGTCATTTGGCAAGGAAGTGGAGGTTTCTAACTGGTCGGAGGCAGTATTTTTTTCGTCTCCTAAGCAGCAGACCTGAGAATGACTCCCTTTGCTTCTGTTGAAGGCATGTTTTTTTAATTTCTATTCCCTTCGATTTCTGTAAATTGACGGATTAAAAAACGCAACAGGATTGGACTTCCTAATCTGCCTCTGTCAAGGACCGACGAGGGACTGGATTTTTCAGCCTTGTTGAAGTGAAATATGGCTGCGGCCATATTGCCTACCCCGGATTACTGGACTTCTTCTTATCAAGAGAAGAGGGATGGTCATGGAGGCCTGGTTTATGCTTTGGGGCGGAATTCGTATCAATCGAAGCGGAAAGTAGTTGGAGGGAGCTCTGATTATGGTAACCAGAATATGGACCCTAAACTTATCTCTCTCAAATCCTACCACGTTGAGAAGGAATGGAGCTATTTGAGCCCTTCTTCAAATTTTGTGAATGGTGGAAGTTTGGCTGCTGGAAAGTCATCTCATTCAGTGATGTATTCCCAAACGAGTGACCCATCTGCCTGGCCTGGTTTGCAGCGGCCTTCAAGCACCCCTCCTGTATTGGATTCACAGAAATTGTCTTTTGAATCAATTTCTTATGGGCAGAGGTCTGTAGATCGAATCCAAGCAAAGCAGCGTTTTCCCAGGAATGCGCAGGATGGCTTAATGAGGAGGCCCAAGGGCTGTTCATTTCCAGTTCCTGACAGAACAAGGAACACGAGGAATAAGTCTTCTGAAGAATTTCAGTCAGATTCAGGCAAGGGTGGAAGCAAGAACTTCAGGGCTGTAAGCTTGCTTGACAAGACACAAATTGCTTTCAGAAAAGACAGTATGTATGGTGGAAGAACTGAGAAGAAACTTGGTAAGAATCTGGCCATGGAGCAAGTGACCATTTTGAAAAGGGGTGAAACGATTCAGAATGCTGTAGAAACAGGAGCTGAATTGGGGGCCCTTCTTATTGGAAGACGGGAAGGACTGTTGAAAGACGCGGTTCCTGTGAGTACTGTGGGCACGGCAATGCGAGTAGTGCCACAGAAATTCAATGGTGTTGGAGCTTCTAAAGTTGTGCCGAAGGTTGCTGCTTCTGATGATGCCAACGCCATGAAAATGATAAAAAAGAATGTGGGTGATGCTGGAAAACCACAGAAACTGGATGATGACTTGGTCATAGCCTCAACAGAACGCCTTGGGCCTGATCCGAGTGTTCTTCCAAAGGAGAGATCAGGGATACTAAGGTCCTTTTCCTTAGGAATCAGTGTGCCAGAGACCGTGGAAGATAATTTGCCAATGTTGCCACTAGCATTTGGGTCCGGTGGCTCTTCTCAAAGTCTCGATTCTGTGACAGTTGGTACGGATCACGACCGTAAAATGTCTCCTTTACTTACTTTTGAGTTAGAGAAATGGTCTGTTCCTGCATTTTGCAATTCTCCGCCTCCAAGTTCTCTACCCCTGCCAAAGTTCTCTGTCCGACAAAAAGGGAATTCGACAACTGCGCAAGTTAGAGTTGATACATCAGCAACAAGAGATCTTAGACGTCTGTTGGGTTTAGAGTAAGAAGCTGTCTGTTTTTACCTTTATGGTAGTTTAGGCAGATGTTAATATTAGTGGTCTTCTTTACATATTCAGCATAATGCATAGTTGTAGGGACATGACATGGTTGTGATCTCCTCATTTTTTCCAATGGGATCTACCTTGATCAGATTTTAGCAGTTCAGTAACTATGATATATAGCATTGGTACTTTGTATATAGCCAACACTAAGTAGGAGGAAGTAATCGGGTAAGAGTAGTTATTCTCTACTTACAATGTCTGCTTATTCTAATGGCATTGAGGGGATGGTTTAAATTCCACACCTAAAGTATAGAGTCAGTAGATATTTTTGCAAGATGCTTACCTGTATAAGGGACAGCTCCAGAGCTTCCTATGCAGGTTAAGTCAGTGTGATGCTCATGTCTGGAACAGGATACCATTCTGCCTGGCAGTTATTGATCCTCCAGGTTATAAGAGATTTCAGCTTTTTATATTCCTATTGGCGATGCCAAAGTAAGGTCCTCGCAGATATTTGAAGGTGCTGGATCATTTTGAAAGGCTTCCATTTATAGTTGTTACACCTATGGTGGAGAAAATGGTAGCCGGTGGATGAATGTTTGAGTCTATTCTGAAACATATTGAAGGTTTCTTGGATGGGAACAGGTGGGTGTTTTATTTGGGATGGAGTTCTATAAATCGTGTTCGGTGAAAATCGTAACTGGTGCATGAATGTTGGAATCTATTTTGAAACATATGGAAGGTTTTTTGGATGGGAACAGGTGGGTGTTTTGTTTGGGATGGAAATCTATAAGTTGTGTTTGGTGGCAGCATAGTTGTTGGGAACAGGCAGGTGAGCAGTTGTTTGTGAGCAAAAGTTGGGCTGAAAATCTAGGAAAGTTACACTAGACCTGGATCGAGCTGCTTTGGTGTAACTGCTTCTCTAATTAAGAT
>ML789183.1:209308-253613 GCA_009831015.1 Picea engelmannii
ACTTCCTCTGATCATTCCAAACCTTTCGAAAGGTAGGCTTTTCTCTTTGTTGTTCGTATAGACATTTCTCCCTTCTTATGGTTTCTTCCATGGTCTTAGGATCGTCATACTGAATCTTGTCACCAATGGAAGGTGGTAGTCCAATCAGATACCTCTGAATTTTGACAGCCCCGTCTTTGATGAATGGAACATACTTTAGTAGTTCCATAAAATTTCGTTCATACTCATCAATGGTCATACTGCCCAACTTGAGTTCGAAGAACTCCTTCATCTTTATGTCATAGTATCTTTTAGTCAGGTATTTCTTCTCGAAATACCTCTTAAATTCCTTCCAAGTGACCTCTTTCTCTCGGATGTGCTGCACCTGCACAAACTGATCCCACCACATGGATGCTTTTCCTTTCAGTTGGTACATTGTAATTCTTCCTTCTGCATGGGTAGAATAATTCTGCAGTTGGAAGTATTTCTTCATGCCAAGTAACTAGGTCTTGACATCTTCTTCCTTCTTATGTTCTCCATCGAATGTTGGAGGCTTATTCTTGTTCATCTCCCCTTTCAATTCATCCTTTCCATATTTTCGGTGTTTTTTGGTAGGGGACGAGCTTGAACTACTGTGTGTCTCCTTGCTAGAATGCTTCGGGGAGAGACGGTAATGTCTGTTACCACTCCTCGATCTCCTTCTCCCATCAGGGGTTCTGACACTTCTTGATCTGCTTGTGTCACTCCCCTTTTCCAATTTCTTTTCTATTCTTTCCAGGCTCTTCAACATTTTAAAATTGAATTCACCCTGCCAATCCCAGATTTTCATGAGCTTTCGGCTATCAGCTAGGCGAGCCTGGGCATCTTTCTGCAATCTTTCAATGAGTTGCATCATATGTTCTTCCTTATCCATATCTTTTCCATGCCCATTGGAGTTTGATCCTTCCACTCCCATATTGACATCCTTTCCTTCCCGTTCGTCTCCTGTTTAAGAGGCAATCATAAGCTTTTCCCATTCCATACTCGGCGTTGGTTAACTAGAATCCCGAGCTCCGTTGAACTCTGCACACACACTTTGCAATTAACGTCGAAGTTTGTCAGGCCATTACTCCGTTAGAACAATTTGTAACATTTATAAGCCAATACGAACAAGAACAAAAGACATTTGGATTCAATTAAGTTTTCTGAGCTCTCATTTGGTTCTGCAATTTTCATGTTTTCAAAACTTTCATTTTCGGCACTTCGGGATTTTGGGACTTCGGGTTTCGGTCCACGAAGATCCCACAGTTAGATATTCATAACTAGAGTCACCCTTTTGCAACTCGCAATCTCACGAGTTTGTGAGTCGAAGACCCTTGACTCATTTCCTCTGACCGCCAATACCCGAGATGCGACACAGGTAAGGCTCCCTCCTTGCTAGCATCTGCTACGCATGACCGTAGTCTAGGGACAAGTGCTAGCACTCTTCGCTACTCGCACCTTCGTGAGTTGTGGCATCCAACCCTGGTGCCTCCCTTTCACGAAACCCCTAGAAGCGATGTTGACCTTTCTCCTCTCGTTCTCGCTACTTCGCGACTTCGCGAGTTTCAATGTCGAGCTCCCATGCCCTTATCTCGTGAGTCCCCGAAATCGCGAATTACTTTATTTTCCGGGCCCATAGCACAGCTTCCGTCCTTCACCACCGTGGCATGTGGTACGTTCAGGAGGGTCCACGTCGCTTTTAATGACGTCATCGGGTCCCACCACTCTCGCCTGTCTCCTCGACTCACTGGCACGTGGTACGCATTCATGCGTCCACGTCCAATCCAAGCATGGAATCCAATGGTTAGATCCCCTCCTTGGATCAACGGCGTATATCCTTTAGGCGTTTCGGGGTTTCGGGTGTCGAAAGTTCGTGCATCCACACATCTTGAACTTCCATTTGCCGAAATCACGAATACACTGTCTACTAACTTACTTGATCCAACGGTCAAGTTCTTCTCCCCACGATCTATGGTGTAGATTGTTTCAGTATTTCAGTTTTCGAAGGTGTTCACCTCTTCTCACCTCCCATCTCCCAAAACTTCGATTTCTTCCTCACATCGGACGGTCGTTACTGACCCGGAGATTCCCCGAAGGAGTCTCGTTCGTTCATCGGGACTTAGCCACATGCTAACGTCTCAACATTATGGGTCGGGATTTATCAAGGCGAGAGTCTGAGTTCTTGTCAACGAAACTCCCGAATCCTCGATCCCCGCTTTCCCAAAATGGGTAATCTCTCTACACGTTGCCTTCTCAAATCGGATGATCCACAACTGCTCCGGGGTTTCCACCATGGAAAGTCCCGATCCCTTGTTACCAGGACTCCCGATATCGCGATTCCCAATTTCTCGAAATGGGAAATCTCACAACATGGGGCCTCCGTCATTTAGACAGTCTAGATCTATTTCGGGGATTTCACCCGTATTCACTGGGGTTTTAACCCTCGGATAACTCCTAATAGATCTAACGGCTGTCAGGTTTTCTAGCCGAGATCTGACGGCTCAGACGGTTCCTAACTAACTCAGGATTTCACGTATCACGATTTCCACACTCCTTTGCAATTTCAAAAGGGATTTAAATCCCGTGCACACTTTCCAGATCTAATGGTCATGAGGGTTCACCTTCCCTCCCGAACAGATCCTAAAGTTCCTACACTTATGGTGTAGAGTCCTGTCTCCCTGTGGACTTATACCACACTGGCTACGGTTTCATAACGCCGCTATACCTCTTGAGCTTAAAACTCGTCAAGTAACTCCTTGACATTTTGGAGCAAACCAGGGTCTGAAATTGGCCTTGCAGACCCAATTTCCCTTTGCATTCTCGGTCCAAAGACCGCTCCACTGGCCCATCTAGGCTCAGTGTCGAAACCTTGGTTCTGATACCAAACTGTAGCGCACCTTTTCTGCTACTAAGGTTTAATTGCTCTTAAAAGAAGACTATAACACCACTTTGTACATAACTCATACAGATGTTATTTAACCCACATGCATTTAAACAATGAACCCATTCAAGCTCAGAGTAAACATATTATCTACTGCTATAATTAACCATCCAGAGTGTTTCATATTAATTCATATACACAGCAGAAAACATGATACATAAGCAACACAGTCATGTAAAACATGATTAAAACATAATCAGATACTTATCTTTATCAATGGTAGATTCCACCAACCAAGTGCAGGCCTTCCAAGAACCTCCCAGCCTTAGACCACACTGCTCATCAACTCAGTAGTGGGTCACCCCCGAGCTGGGACTAAGCTCCACCCCGAGGCAAAGAAATCTAGGCTAGGCTGAGGTTACAGGGAAAACAACACACAACCACAAGGAAGGGATTCTCTCCAAGGAACCTCCCACGCTCACTGCCCATAGACCCTCATTCCCCACATGCCTGTTCCACCCTAGGAGAATACACCTTGTTTGTCACCTGGACAGTCCTTCGGCTGCTAATCTCCCTTGCCTTGGGTTACAGGAACAGGCCGGACCGAAAGTCTCTGAGCTCTGTGGCAGCTACAAGGTTCCTTCCAGGAGTCCTCTCCTTCCTTCACGCACTCTCTCACCTGGAGAGAATCGATCATAGGCCAACAACCTATTCTTCCAACCTCGATTACCTCTCTCACTTGGAGAGAGCGTTTCACCACTGGCCAACAAGACCCCACGCAGTCCAGCACTGCGTGGTCACAAAAACTCACGGGGAAAACAGACACGGGCTTCCCAATAGGTTCAAAAATGGATGGTCACTTCTATTTCCCAATCCGCCAGCATAGAATAGACTCATGCTCTGGTTTTCGGGGATGCGTGACAAACAATCCACGCAGGGTCAACACAGGTTCGAATTGTTCAGACAGGGGTGGTACCGGCTATCTCAGAAGTCAACCCAGGCTTTTTCGGCTTTCAGGGATGCACCAGGGTATTCTTTTTCCGAGGTCCCATCGTTTACCTTCAGACCATCAGGTAGAATGGAGGATCCCTTCTCACGGCTCTTCCTGGCTATTTTATTTGCATGCACCAGGGCTGACACTTGTCACCCTTGGAATTGCATGCGTTCCATCAACATGCATCCCCTTTGCACGCTTACCCTTTCCAAAACTTAGGATGAAATGAAACATAAAATGCACATGTTCTTTTGGAATAATATTAAAATATTATTCCCAGGCTTAAGCCCGCTAGGCTTATCCCCCAGGATCAACACTTAGCCCCTTTCCCACCTTCCAACCCCTAATTCCTTTCCCACTCTGTGGATGCTTAGTCCCCCTTCACTCATTCATCATGGTCGGTCTGCACCTGGCGGTGTTTACATTTGATTAAATGTTCTGCATACATACAAGTACAACAGTAGGCTCCTAGCCTTCAACACTTAGGCTCCCTGGCCTAACAAACACATAAGTCTCCAACTTATAAGAACTTGGCTCACCAGCCTATAAAACATAATGAAAATTCCTTTCAGAACTTGGTTTACAATGGGGCTCGGCCTTAGGGACACTACAACGCAATATTTTACCGTGTGAAGCTTCAATGTTCTTTCCTTAGAAGGAGTCATATCACTTGGGCACTGAAGAGTCAGGAGATATGAAACTATGTCGCCATACCAATAATAAGAAGAAAATTTTTCTTGGATCTGAGTTGTAGGTGTTTGATCATCAAATTCTACTATGTTTGGAAGTTCTCCGTAAGCTTGTAGATGATTTATTCCGAGTGCTCTGAAATTCGATTCAGCTAATAGCTTAGCCAGACCTTGACCTTTGACTAGTTTAGTTGGTTTGACCTCAAGATCAAATTCCTGAATCTTGGCTAGCCATCGGCCCCTCCTTCCATCACTATCTGGTTGAACCAATATATCTTTAACAGAGATGGTTGGTATGTAGGCAGTTATTTTGGAATGTAGCACGTAAGTCCTGAAAGATTTGAGGGATTTCACCATTGCGTATGCTTGTTTTTCCAGTATATCGTATTTCAACTCTGCGTCTATGAGGTTTTTACTAAAGAATTCTATCGACTGTTTGAACCCTTCCTTGTTCTTCTGTAAGAGCACAACTGCAATCATATGTTCGGATGGAATGAAAAGATCAAGAACTCTTTCAGGTAGTTTGGGCTGGCCAACATCGGTGCTTCTCCTATTACCTTCTTGATGCGTTCGAAAGATGATTTATCCTTGGTTGTCCATTTGACCTCGCTATATTTTTTCAGCATATATGTAATCAATTTAACAATTTCAGCAAAATTTGGAATGAATCTTCTTAAAAAAGATATTTTTCTTAAAAAAGACGAATTTCCTTTCTGTTTCTAGGAATATTTATTATATCTATGGCTTCAACCTTTTTTGGATCGATTTTGATTCCTTCCCTAGATACTATATGGCCCAAGAGTTTACCTTCCTAAATGAAAAATGAGATTTCTTGGGATTTAGGGACAAACCGAATTTTTCGACATTTCTCGAACGTCTGTTTGAGGTGTACCAAGTACTCTGCATCAGAGTTAGAAAAAAAAGTTAAATAATCAAGATAAATAATGAAAAACTTATCTCTCTCACTAACAAAGGCTATGTCCATTGCTCATTGAAAGGTGACCCCTGCGTTCATCAGATCGAATGACATTTTGTCATACATGAAAGTACCCCATGGAATGGTAAACGCGGTTTTTTCTTTGTCATCTTTGTGGACCACAATTTGATTGTAACCTGAAAAGCCATCAATCATGGACATATGGTTAGCCCTGACCACTTTTTCCAGAACGTGATCCATTTTAGGGAGCGGATAATTGTTTTTAAGGGATGATCTGTTTAGATTCCTGAAATCCACACAGAGTCTGATTTCCCCATTCTTTTTTCTAACTGGAACTAAATTATCTACCCACTCGGAATATTTTAGTGGAACAATAATTTTTGCATCCAGGAGCTTTTTTAGTTCTCTTTCTATTACAAGCAGGAGTATAGGGTTTATTTGTTTGAGCTTCTGCTTGAAAGGTTTGGTGCCTAGTTTCAAAGGGATTTTATGCTCGATGATAGTGGTATCATAAGTTTTTAGTTCGTCATAAGACCAGGCGAAGACATCTTTGTATTGTTTGAGTAACTCAACATATTTACTTTTCATTTTGGGTGGAAGGTATTTAGAAATTTTGACCAGTTTGGGGTTTTCCTTAGTGCCTATGTCACAATCTTCAACCTCTTTGGGATGAGGTTGCAAGGTAGACTTTAGGGGTATATCATCCTTATCAAATAATATCTCTAATGAAATTAGACCCTTAGGAATTTGATTGCTTTTTAACACCAACATGCGGTGGCTAGCGATCTTATCTTGGAACTTCTGAGGATCTTCACCTTCCTGCATGATCCAAGTAGGGTCATTTTGATTTTCATGGTCAATGTGTGTTTCAGAAAATTCATCCACCATTTCTAGAAACTGTTTGATTTTCTCATCGTCTTCAAAAACCTGCCAGTGTTGAAGATTATTTGGTATTGAAGGCCTATGCCTCATTTCTATGTGATACTTTATCTTTAATATTGTAGGTGGAAAAAAAGTAGCAGCCGCTTTTGCTAGGGACTCAACTTGTTGATTTTCTGCCCTGGGAATATGATGAATATTGAACGATGAGAATTTTTTTTCAATCAAATCCTAGGACCAGTTCCTGTAGGACCTTAGCCTTGGATGTTTGGCTTGATACTGTTGCCTTATTTGTTTTACAATTAATTCAGCATCACCGTAAACTATTAGATTCTCTATTTTCATCTTCCGGGAAGCCTCCAATCCTAATATTAGAGCTTCATATTTGCATACGTTATTGGTATAGTCAATGTCCCACTGTAACCTGTATGAGAAAGGAATAATGAGTTCATCTTCAGGTGCCAGAAACAACACCCCAACTCCTGCTCCTTCCCAAGACGAAGCATCATCAAAAAACATTTTCCAAACTCCTATACTATTTACATTTTTGTTTTTTTTGTTTTCTTCTTCTGAATCATTTTATGCTGTACATTCGTCAAAACCATCATCAACTGATAATATGCAGTTTCCTAGATCTTCATCCGTGACATAAACCGGATAATTATTTGGGTTCTGTGGGTCACTTACGGTATATGTCAATCTTGTCTCTCTGTATAGACCAGTGAACTTTCCACCGAAAATTGGTATCATAGCATACGTCATGTCCAATTGAATTGATCCTCCAAGTTTAGCACCCCAAGACCTGGACAAAAACATGCCATACTTCACAGGAACATCAACAACGACTACATCCATGAGAATACTCTTCATAGGTATTTGTGTAAGATTAACTACCAAATATTTAATCATACCAAGACATTTAAATTTTCTTGAATCAAAAGAATACAGATCTCAGTATGGTATTGTAACCTTGGGACCCATCTTTTCCATAATAACTTTGAGCAATAAGTTGTGGGAGGCTCCAGAATCCAACATACAGTTATGGAGTAGGTGATCATGCACAATCAGCGTAATATAAAAAGGAGCAACAGGGTATTTAGTGTTTTCAATATGCAGACCAAACATTATAGTGGGTGTATCATCTTCTAAATTAATAGTATCCGCATGACTTTCAGCATCTGAGAAATTTATCATCTTGGCGATTTGTTTTCTATACGTCGTATTTTTTGCTAATTCGACCAAGGGCACAGGAATTTTGATTTTATTAATTTCATTTTCCATATTGAAACTTTCAATCGTCTTTTCAACTTCTCTGGATGGGATCTCAGTTTCTCTTTTTTCTGGTCTATTGGTTTGCAATGCTTTTGTTTCGGCTGTCTTTGTCTTGGAAGCTTGCGTTTCAATTGTTTTTGTTTTGGCAGCTTGTTTTTCAGTAGATGGTTGAGCTGCCTCATTTGTTTTACTTCCCGACAAGATCTTCTTCGGTGGAGTAGTGGTAGAATTTTTATCTCTATCCCTTAAATTATATTTTTGTTGAAGCTTGACCATTATAGAGTCGATGATTCCTTGATAATCAGATTATCCCATATTATTTATACTTACCTCATTTCCAAACAATGGTTCTTGATCTAAAGACCTTTCGTAATCCTGTTTGGTTAGGTGAGGTTCTTGGTCATTATCACTGAGGTTTTCTATATATTCATCTAACCCCTCAAAGTCTTGTACATCATCGCTTTGCATAAAGTTTTCTGTTTTAAAAGGAGCTTTGATTTTCTGATCCTCATTTTTTACCGGTCTCTGCTGGATGGGGGGATTGGGATTCCTTTTGAAATATCTCCTAGCAAAAGGATCAGGTTTATCTTGGTCTAATTCCATTCTGGATATTTTGTTTGATAATTCTTTGATTATCTTATCCATGTCATCCATTTTGTCCTCTATGGACCTCCCAGATCCAGAAGTTCCAGCTTGTTCCCTGAAGTGCTTAGTTTCTTTGGTTCCCGTTTCGACATTTGATTTCATCCTACTAGATGCCATCATGTTCGACTCAATTTTGATGTCATCATCCTGCATTCTGGTGAGATGAAACGATCTCCTTTCCCTCAAAAGTAAGGCAAAGTTGGGCTCGAAAGCCACTGCGAAAGTCACCTTAGTTGTGGGCTAAGAAGTTTTACTTCTGCTGGGATATTATGATAGAGTTTATTAAAACTTTGGGTGAATTCTAGGACTGACTCGAAATTCTTTTTCCTTAGATCCCCGAATTCTGTCAGATAGTACAAATGATCTTTCTTCTCTCCCCACTGCCTTAAAAAGGCATTTTCTAGCGCATCATAAGATGCTATAGAACCTACAGGGAGCCCTCAAAACCAGAGTCTTACTTGACCCTCAAAAGTTTGCACCAAAAGTATCGAATAAACATGCTGATGCTCAATGTCGAGGATATCAATGAATTGGTCAAAAAAGTTTATGTGCTCTGTAGCAGTCAAATCCCCTTCTCCTGTGAATTTCAACAAGTTCTTCATATAAGTTTCTGGTAAATCATGAAGAACATGGGGAAGGACTAAAGGAACGTATCTGGCCGCCACTTTGGCAAAAATACTAGGAGGCGGAGGTGGTGGTCCTTGATTGCCTCTAGCGCCACCTCCTCCAACTACAACCATTTGATGCCAAGGGGATGAACTTCAGGAGCTAAAGAGAGGGTTTTCGTAAAGATGTAGTGACCCTTTTGTTACCTCAGAATGAGGAGAATGGGGTTTGGGAAATAGACCAGTAGGAGACAGAAAGTCTAAAAAGGGGGGAAAATGGAAATGAGGGCTGGGTTCTTCGGACTTACAGGATATATAAACAAGAGAACCAACAGGAGTTGAGTCAGGGTACCAGATATACTCCTTATAGTTTTGTGGAATCAAAACCTTTACTTAGTGGATCAATGAAATATATAATAAAGCAGGTATCAAAAGAGGTCCTTTACCTTTACTAGTAAAGGGGAAAGTTGAATTGGTCTCGGTTTTACTTCAGGTAAAACCAGTTCGGGGTTTATGATTTCGGCTTCAAGTTTATCAGTTGATGTATCTCCGAAGTGGCTTTGTGTGTAACCTTCTTGTGATATTGACTGTTCAAGTGGAACCTTAGCATTAGTTTGCACAATTTTGGGTTGGTAAACCTTACTTGTGGATGCAACAGTCTGCTTGAGGTATCCCCTTGCTTTTAATAGCTTTTCAGGATCGGCTATAGGCACAGTCTACTGATCGTCTGGGTTGTTCCTGGTATTCTTTCTACCGAATTCCAGTTTATCTATAATGGAGTCGCCAAGTGAAAGATAAAGGCCTTAATAAAATATTCAATCCTTGTTCACTATCAAAGACAAAATATTACCTTGTCCTTTCTCCCAGGAAAAAATAACTTCGTTTCTTCGTTCCCCGACAACGGCACCAAAAAGATGTTGTTCCTAAGATTACCCTTAAGGATCAAAAGAGTAATGTCAAGGCATCATAAATATAAAGGGATGTTTTTGAAAGGTGATTTTCTTCCGTTAGTTATATAAGAATTAATCCTCAAATGAAAATAATGACAGAACAGGACAGAGGCCGTAATTTGTCCTCTGAGTCGATTTATAAAATCAAGTGATATGAGGGAAACTTACAAAACTGTTAAACAGAATGAGGCATCTATGCAAGATGAATCTTACCTTGTTCACAGTAGAAGAAATAAAAGAATGCACCCTTGTAAGGATATGAGATACAGTAATCCAAGTAGCTCATAGGTCTTGTATTTACTTATAGAAAATACAAAGGAAAAACTGCTTGCTTATCAAACAACCGATAAAATGTGACTACAGTAGCAGTAGTACTAAATTGCAATCATTGACTTATCAACGAATAACATAAGGGAAACAAGGAATATGGAATACAAGAAGAGAACATAACTCAAACTACACAAATATTGGAATCCATGTCTGTACTTGTATTAATTCTCACAAAAGGAGAGTTTTTTCTTATTACATTCGGAAAGAAGCAGCCTGTGCTGAGTCTTCAAACTATGCATTTATACAAAATGATATCAACCCTAGGCAGTTGTGATTCTCATAATTCAAAACCAATAAATATTACAATATGTGAAATTTGAAACGTTTCACTTGCATCTTCTCTGTCTCTTTGCCTTCTGGTAGAGACGTTTCTTCTTCTTGTACTCCAACTTAGAAATAGTTGGTCTCTAATCATGACTCTTGCAAAAGGAATACACACTTTGTTTCATTTTTTTCCAGATGTGATGGATTTTCCTTGCTCGACGCATTGAACACATATGCCCACTAACTGCACCACCAGTCTGGAAGGCTCTGTTGTATTATTTTCCTCAAAAGTGTATAAATTCTTTTCTATGTGAGGCAACCTATCTTCTATCCTCCTGGATTCTAGAGATATAAATTGTAGCCGTAGACTATGATTGACTATCCATTTATTTATCTGAGTAAGGTCAACTTGTTTCAACTGCGAGATTTCAGCCTAGGCTTCTTCCATACTTGTCTTGGAAGTGAGTTGATGTTTTGCAATATCAATTTGCCCCAGGGCTTCAAAGATACTGTCTATTTCAATGTCCAACGATTCTTTGTCGAGTGAGGAACAAGCTTCTTCACAAGATTTCTTCACTTCCTTGGCTAATCTCTTGCTTTCAACTATATTAGCCTCCCATGTTTCAAGTATTATATCACCTCGAGTTTGTTCTGAAAGGGACAATTTAGTGACATTGGCTATTTCCTCCTTTGCTGAAGATAAAACGATCTCTTGGAATGTCACTCTAGATGTAGTGGCCTCTCTCTCCTTTATGAAAATATTATTTAAAGAATGGTATGTCGATCGATAATAATTTTGAATAGCTTCTAGTCTGATAAAAAGATTTTGCTGGGATGATTCCAACTTCTCATGCACTCCTAATGCTTGAGCTTGAAAAGATGATATATCCACTGCTTGCATTCTTGATCAAGTTTAATTTAGCTTGTAGTAATTTAACCAACTCCCCCTGTTGAATGACCATTTCTCTGCTTGCTTGTGAATTTTTTTGCATCTCATCAAGGTTGATCTTAAGCTGTTGAATCTCCTGCCTGTCATAGGCTCTAATCTTCTCAAAACCTTTATTCATCTCACCTCTGACAGTCTGCTCCACAACATTTACTTGGTTTTTCAACTGGCTTACCAACAGATCTTTCTGCTTCAATTGTTCCTTTAGATTCCCAACTGAATATTGTTTTGCTGTGGAAAAATCTCCCAATGAACCTGCTACGTACATAGCAATATCTGCCTCTTCCAAGGCTTGTCCATCATATAGTACTCTATGCCTCTTGATAATTGCACCCTCCTTTTGGTGTACTTCATTTTTTTATGACAACTCTCCTTTTCTTGCTGAAGAAGATGTCGGAAGGGGGCATCTCTTCCACTGAAATAGGCGTAATATCTTCTATGAATACCACTTTGGCACTCGAGTTCCCTCTACTAGACTATAATGGTGTGATAGATTACATAGGGCTGCCTATCTCGGTGGATGGTTGTTGCCCGACTATGTCAATAGTTGATTTTCCTGGTGTAGACGATGGTTTTTCTTCTCCATTTTTTATCAAGGCCCCAGCCTGAGCTTTAGTCTGATCATCTGGTGGATTTGTCAATGCGGTGTCCCCTTTCTGTGTCACAACTTCAGTTTTCTCCAAATTTTCTTGAGCATCCTGTCCACTGGAGCTCCCTGTTTCTAAACTATGGGTCTCAACTTTCTGTGTAGCTGGAGGTGTTGGGGTTTCTCCCTGCAAGACTTTAGGAAGGCTATTTCTTCAGTGCCTTTGCAAATTATGAAACTCTACTAATTTGTTTGGGGCCATAGTTTGGAATCGGTTCAAAACCTCCTAATAAGATCTCTCTCCTCGGAATATCTCATCTTGTGGGGAATATTCATGCTCGTATATTTTTAAATTGGAAAGAGCCATGTGATTTCCCAGGATCCTCTGAGGATCATGTTTCTTGAATTCAATATTGACAAGCTTGAGGTCTTCCAGGGTCGCGGCCTCTACTTTCGAGTGGCTGAAATCTAACAGTGTGAACCTACCAATCTGCAAAGGAAAGGTGGGCCATACAAGTTTCTGCACTACTTTTAGTTCCTTACTGATTCCACCAAGCACAGTTTGATGTGCTACTTCATGGCATACCTATCGATCTGGTAGAAAATTTGACAAGGCATGCGGAGGAACAGAACAACGAAAAACCCTAATGTAAGAGAAATGTTCTTCAATGTACCAATCCGCTATCTTCCCCAGGTTGGTCACTATTTTTTCAGAAATCCTAGGGGGTGGGAATCCATATATGGTGATATGCATCGACACCACCACATAGTTGCATATTTCGTAGAATAAATCTCTCGCTTTATCCTCCCATAGCTTCGAATAATAAAAATGTATCGACTCAGCACTAGTTGGAGTCCATCTCCAACCCATCAAAGGAAATGGTGTCATAAAACAAACGAAATCCATGATGTATTCCGACATGTAGAATGGGGCAAGTTTCCCCTTGGGTCTCAATGAATGATATTCAATGATCTCCCTAACCAAATTGTCAGATAATATCTTGGCCCAATAGAAGGAATACTCCTCTGCTACTGTATGCATGATTGGTACCCATGGTAAAAATAAATGAGCAGTGTTTTACTTCCCATAAATTCTACACATCATCATGGCTATATACATCATGTGAGGTTCTAAAGAGGCAACAACATATATGCCACGACTATCTGCTCTAAACTTATTGGGACGTGAGCACCCATCCTTGATCAAATCAGGTAAGTTCTTGCCATATTGCACACATTCTTTTCTGTCAAAGTCCATTAAGAATGTGGCATTATAAATGTAATTGGGAACTGGGGATAATTTGTACATCACCTGGAAATGTTATGGTCGGAAAAACCCAACTGTGAATTTTCGCGAATTGCAGATGGTCTTGTTCGAGAGGTCGACATTCTCCAGCGCCCAACCAATCATATCATTATAAGGCATGATCCTAGGCCGTATTGCTATTTTATGCAGCTCTGATTGAGCGACAATTTTATATTTTGTAGCCTAGGTCTCATTCTCCTCGTTGCCCAAATCATCTGGGTAGTTGATCAATTCGTACTGTAGAATATCGAATACTCGCGTCCAGGTTTTTGTGGTGTCTTGGCTTCTGGGAGAAGTTTCTAAAATGATGTCTGTGTTTGGGTTAGATATTTCACCAGATGCTTTATCTTCTTTCTGTGGAGCCATGGTATCACGATCTCAACACTCTGTTAACTGTCACAGGAAATGCACAAACTTATTTTCTTGAAAACTTCTTGTTCTGTGAAAACAAAGATGCAATTCAAACTTCAATATCCTTTTTCCCTTAATTTCATCGATTTTATAAATACCTCTACTGACGAAGTATTAACTTTCCTTAATGAAAAATATTTAGGGCGTGGTCCAAGATATTATTTTGAATGATCGTCGTAGATCGATTATTATTGTCATTAATTTCTGGTGGTTCCCGAGTTATGATTCAATGAAAAATTAATCACGAGATAATCCTCATTAATGTGTCAGCTAATCACACTTATCGTTAAGTATATTTCAAAGTTTCGGACCTCGGGATATCCTATAGTAGTTCAAGATATGACTTCTGAAATGCGAAATCGTGAAGTGATTAATTAATTTTAATCATATTTAACCCTTTAAATAATCATGTTTAACCTCAAGTATTTCGGGGTTTCGAACTTCGGGATATTGATAGTCGCTCAAGGCAGGATCCCCAAAATGCGAAATCACAAAGTGATTAATTAATTGCTAATCATTAATTAACCTTGCTTAATGCTTAAGACATTTCAGGAGTTTGAGCTTCGTGAATTGGGGATATGATAGATGGCGAAGGCCTGAAATCCGAAATCCGAAATCGTGAAACTATTAATTGATTTTCTAACTGGGTTTTAGTTTCTTTTTAGGTATTTATCACTTCATATATTTGGTTAATTAACTTCATTTAAAAATCTGACAGTTCATTTTCTGGAAAGATGCATTAGAGATTAGTGGGTATACGTGTGTGGTGACTATGTTTTGTTGAACACTTTTCGCGTATCGAGATTTTTAAAGAGCGACATGTTAACATGCCTGAAGCATGAAACTCTGAAATCCGAAAATCCGAAGAAAATTTCTATGGGTTTAACCTTTTAATAATCAGGCGACTCCAAAAGAACTCAGGAAAAATAATCGTTCGATCAAATGAAAAACTTCATCAATGGTGAGAATCAAGCATGCTTTATTCTTATTTTAACTGGGAATGAGAATCTACTCAAAAAAACCAAAAGTTTAGAAATATATATGTGTTCCAGCACATGACATGCATTGCATGCATGTCTAGTTGCATGTTTCATGCATGACATGGGAATTTTAAGTTAGTACACATGCATGACATGTGCATTCTAAGTTAGGACACATGCATTCCAAGTCAAGGGTAAGTTGTAACTGAAGTCTCAAGTCTAGTTCTATTTTTGAACTAAAGTGTGAAGCTGAGTTATGTTAAGCATGCAAACAAGTTCCTAATTTGAGCCATCTACTTCTCCTCTTCACTCCTTTATAAGCAGAGGTTGACTCCTCTCTTCTACATAGTTCATATATAGGTTGAGGGTGAAGCATAGTAGAGGCGTATATCAGTGATATAGAGGCAGCATAATAGAGGCGCATAACAACATATAGAGGCAGCATATAAAGGCACATAACAATGCTGTAGTAACAACATATAGAGGCAACATAATAGAGGCACATATCAACATATAGAGGCAACATATAAAGGTGCATACCAATGTTGTAGAGGAAACATATAGAGGCACATATCAATGATATAGAGACAAATATTGAGGCGCATAACAATGCTGTAGAGGAAACATATCAGAGGCACACCTCAGTGCTTTAGAGGCAGCATATCAGAGGCACATATCAGTCAATTAGAGGCAGCTTCAACAACCCATATCAGAGTTGATATATCAGTATTTTAAAGAAACTCGGATACATCTATACCAGCAAGGTCTCTTAGTTCTCTGTCAGGTCAGAGTCAACTTGGAAATATCTTTAAGAGCAGAGTATTCATGGTGGATATTTGTAAGTGATCTTACATTATTAATGCAATAAAATAATATTGTTTGCTGGGGTTTTTCTCCTTGTACAGGGTTTCCCCAGGGTATATGTGTTGTTGATGTGCATGATTACATATCTACACAGTGGTAAATGTATTAAGCTAGAATCAAAGTGTTGAAGATTTTAAAGAAATATTTCATATAAGAAAATCAAGCTAAAAATTTAACAAGTGATACTACTACTTGGAAAATTGCATGAAAGGAAATTAAATTTCTTGTTGTTGCATGCAAGAAATAGATGAGAAGAGGGACGTATTACGGTGATTTTTGTATAAGTAAAAGATAATTAGTAATTGATACACTCACCCCGATCCCATGCCCTGTGTATTTATTATTATGCCAATGTTGAAATGTTTGAGTTTCACTGGAGAAGTTTTTTGCAAGAACACCGACCTTATCCAAGTTAATCGAGATCTAACTTGGGATCCTCTTCTATTATTTTGTAGCTTCCACGTCTCTATTTTAACTCTCACATTTCATTATGTATTCTTTATTCTATTGACCTTTTTGAAGTCTCAATTTTGCCTTTGCAAGGTCTCTTCGATTTTTTGAGAATTTCCTAAACTTAATTGTTTCAATCACATCAAGGAATTGTTGGCCATATTAAAAGGTTCTAATCAATGACTTCTCAATGCTCAATATATTAAAGATTCTAAAGGGTTATAAGCTACTTTCTGTAGTCTCAAAGAAATACCAAGCTAGCTTATTGTGGGTTTTGGGTTTTCTATGTGATTTTTTGGTTTTTGGAACTTTCAAGATAGGAACAACATTCAACGCCACTTTAGGCACATGTGCTCAAAGTCTATATAATTTATATTTTCTCACCAATCTTGCAATCATCTTCTCATCACAATTCTTGAGCTTGCTTCCAACTGCATCGAGCTCCACAGTGAATCCAACATCTCTAATTTGACTCACAACCAACAAGTTTTTAGTCAGACTGTAGGAACAAGAAATACATTGTGAATTTATTTGTAGGCACCATCTAGCATTGTCACCAAGACAATGCCCTTGCCCACACTTTCATGCTCTTATCCACCTCCAAAATCACATCCTTTCCCCTTTTAATAGACTCACATTTCACAAACTATGCTCATTCAAATGGAAAGCACTGAGTCACACCAGAATCCTATTGATTTTTTGGTAGCTGCAGGAGGATCTTTCCCTCCTAGATGAACTTTCTTAGATGAGAAGAAGATTCTGAAAGGAAGAGATCCATTGGAAAATATTGAAATAACCTGGAAGAGAATTGGACCTAGAAGAATAAAGTAATAATGAAAAGACACATGTCCAAAGAAGAAGTCGGTCCAGTCTAGTGGCCATGAAGACTATAAATAGAGGACGTCTTGGCTCATTTGTACACTCCTACACACTCTCCCATCTACACAGAAGCAAGGCGTAAGTTTGGAGGAGGTGGTGCAGTAGTTGCAACTGCATAATTTATTGTTGTTTAGTCTTTTGGTATCTCTCTCTTGTGCGCTACTACTTGAGAGGTGTTCTACCTTTGTATGGTGGTGTTGCTGCATATGGGGTGGTATTTTTGGTTGAGCTAGCACTTGTGCTAGGGTTTATCTGATTAGACTTGCTTTGTGAACAAAATCTATCTAAGAAAGGTTGTTGTGTTTTTCCCCCATTTGGGGTTTTCCCAGGATAAATCTCTTGTGTACTTTGTCTACTGTTTATTCTGCTGCTATGGTATAATTGTTAATGTTAACTAAGTTAAATAACACTACTTCTCTATAAGTAAAGGAAAATCTAACAGGTTATGGGCCCACTCCACGCTACCGTAGTGCAGTAAAACTATCAAGATCGTTGAGCACTAATCCCAAAGGTGTTGGGAGTATTCTTTACATAGAGCAGTGCCCCCTACCCTAACACACCCCCTGCAACACTCAGTTTGCAGATTGAAGAGCTTTGAAATTTTTGGAAAATTTTCAAGCTAGGGTTTCTATGAGCAGAATGTCTACCGTCATGAGAGTAGAAGATAGATTGGATGGAGAAGATAACTTCAGGTCCTGGAAGCACACAATTCTCCTCATTCTAGAAGAGAATGATATATTGGACCATGTAATGAAAGATCTTGTAGAACCTGAAGATGAAGAAGCAAAAGCGAAGTTCAAGAAGAATGAGGTCAAGGCCAAAAGGATCTTGATAAATTCAATCAAGGAGTCACCTGATACCCAATGTATCAGAACTAAAGACACCGAAGGAGATGTTTTATTCCCTAACCAGACTTTATGACAGTAAGAATACCATTCAAAAGCTTACTTTGAGGCATCAACTCAGAAACGTGAAAATGAACAAGTCAGAAACAATGGTCAACTATTTTATGAAGATCTTGCAGATCAAGGATCAACTAGTAGCTATTGGAGCTCTAGTAGAAGACACTGAACTTGTGACCACCACACTCAATGGATTCCCTCCCTCATGGGACCCATTTGTCCAAGGAATTTTCGCAAGAAGGAGATTTCCCAAGTTTGACAAGTTATGGTCAGATTGCACTCAAGAGGAATCCAGGATGATATCCAAGACACAAAAGAACAATGAGGATGAAAATCAAGCGCTTGCTGCCCAAGTGAAGAAGAGAAAGAAAAGGGAAGAAGGCAGCCTGAAGAAGTCTAAGAGACCTCATTACAAGAAGGATGCGTCAAATATCAGATGCTACAGTTTCCATAAGCTGGGACATTATGCCTTTCAATTCCCATATAGAAATGAAAGGATAAGAAGAAACACCATGCACATGCAACAGATGCAGAAGAAAACTCAAAGGCATCAAAAGATGAAGAATTTATCTTTTAGATAATGGTGTTTCCATGCATATGCATGATAGAAGGAAACTCAAGCAGGACAACTATGCTGGACTCCAGGTTTGCATATCAAGTTTGATATTTTTATGTTGTTGTTTCTTAAGTAAGTACTGTACCCAGGATAACAATATTTACATCTTTATTATTTGCTATTTCTATCAAATGTTTAGGTACACCTGAATATTGTCAATACGATTACCATTAAAATGATCATTGTTCATTATTAATGATATACTTGTCTGCAAGATGAAATTGATCTACTCTAGGAGATGTTCTTGATTAATAACCATTCCATGGAGGTTACCATGGAAATTTTGTTCTTACCTCTTGTTCCGGGAAGGTCACAGGTGATAGATCTGAGAAAGAGCTATGATGACAGTTGCAGGAGGCAACGATTTAGAAAGTCTCTAGTCGAGACATAGAACTATGTACACGAACGTACACACCCATGTGAATAAGAAGACAAAGAAGAGTATCTCTTATGGATATTGACTATGAGGAGCAGAAGATTCAAAGATGTCCGTACAATTAATTTGACCATTTTTCATATCATCAGGAAGAGTCAGTATTTCCAAAAGGGCCTACCTAGAAACGATGCAGTAAAACCAACATGTTCTCGTGATACCTTGCATAATGAAAAGGAGATACAAATACATGGCATTGATAAGACATACTATGAATAGAAGCAGATGACTCCACCAAGTGGTTTGGCATGTGGTCCCACCAAGTACTAGCTCAAAAGGAGCTATATTTCAGAGGGAGTCAACCCTTAGGATCCAGTATGGAGGAGAAACCTCCTAGTATAGTCCATAGGAGATCATAATTCAGAAGAAGTCAATAGATGCATCGAAAGCAGGTGGCTCAGAAGATCATATAGATTTAGAGGGAGAGAGAGACGTCTTCCAGGACTTGAGGAGGCTAGATCATAGCTTCAGAGGATTCCAGGAGATGCGATATCTCCTGTGAGGATTCCCTTGTCTCGATAGACCTTGCTACACTGACATAGGAGGCAACCAGTCAGAAGGACCGTGATATATATTTTGCCTAAGTTCCAAAAACCACACATGTTTTCCATCTATGTGGCCTTGATGAGTAACATCATTGATTCAGATCCTTCCACCATTGAAGAAGCTGCTGAGAATCAAGAATGGAAGGATTCCATGATGGAGGAGTATCAATCCATCATGAAGAATGATGTGTGGGAGGTGGTTTTGAGACCAGAAGGGAAATCAATAGTGACTTCCAAGTTGATCTACAAGATCAATCATGCTGTAGACAAAAGCATGAAGTGAGATTTGTGGCTAGAAGATTCTCCTAGTAAGAGGTAGAAGATTATGACAAAATTTTTGCTCCTATAGAAAAATGCACTTCCAAAGGTGAAACATTTCATCCTCCAAGTGTAAATCACCTCCAAAAGGTGTAGCGTCCCCTCAAAAAGGTGCCATGTCCTCTCACAAGGCACTAGGTCATCTCAAAAGTGTGATGTCCTACATAAAGTGCAACATGACCTCCATCGAGTGTGTAAAATGGCCTCCTCAACATCCTCCAAAGGACCAAGGTTCATATCCATTCCATGTCCATGCAAAGTACATCGTCCAAGGAGGGGCTCAAGTGACCCAATCTAACCATCAATCTTAGGGCATGTACACAAGTCCAATTCAACATAAGAAGTGAGTCATGTCAAATGTAAATTCAATTAGGTAGATCACATTAAGCATCCTCTTCAATATTCATAGTAACCCATAGAATTCATACAATTTTCCAAGTTTAGATATGGGAGGGTCATCATTAGCCCTTATTACATGTCCCAATACCCAAGAAGAGAAGTATTTCCCAAGAAACCCATCAAGAAGCATGTGTAATGATAGATGGCATGGTTTTGGGTTTAGCTTCATGAGTGGTATTGCATAGTCATGTGAAGTTATGTAAGATATTCATCCACATGAGCACCTTTGGTATGAGGGAGTGCTTATGCATTAAGTTTCCCTTTCCTCAACACTGTGTCTTTCCAAACCCCTATTTTTTCCTTTTCCTTTATTCATTTATCTCTTTTTGTCTTTTGACTTTCATTTAGTCCCTTTTTAGATATGCATTAATTGAATAGGACTTGGGGTAATGGCCTCATAGCAAGGGGGAATTGCTCATGCTTTGTTTCCTTTGGTTCTTTATCATTTTATTTTATTTATTTTCTTTCTTTATATTTTGATTTTAACATCTCGCTCTTTTATTATTGGGAAAGATGGAGAATGTTATGTATGGATCGAGATATGGAAATTCTACCCCTATTAAAACCCCCAATAGTAAAACTCTACCCAAGAGTGACACAACTTATCTAGGAGGGGATGATGACGACCAAGGTGAAACAAGGAAAAATGCACAAATTTAGAGCATCATGATCGATTACCGGACTCAACTAATGACCACTACTTTCATGTCAGGTACATAAGGCATTGAAACTTAATATGAAGTATTGAAACAAGTTACCTCATGTATTACAAGCACTATAGTCATCAATTGAGAGTGAGTTGAGAAAAATATGGGAAGCATCATCGATCGTCTGTCTATGGAGAGCCAAGGATGTCATCTATGGAACTGTTGCCCGTGATGTGGATCATAGGAGGAAAAATATCCTCTAGTTACCCTTAGATGTGAGGGGGTAACAAGGATTAAATCTCACGATAAAACTAGATGGTGATGTTTCTCATCTCTAAATTTATTATAGAGCACTCAACCGACTCACTATAAAAACTCATTTCCCCATCTCCATTCCTAGAGTTTATCATTTGATGGATGAACTACATGGTTCCAAGTTCTTTTCTAAGATTGACCATTGTTCTAGCTATTATTACATGCATATACATCTCCAACACCAAGATAATACCACATTCAAAACTCATTGGAGCCACCACCAATTCCTAGTGGTGTCATTAGACCTCTACAATGCTCTGACAATATTTCAAGCCTTAATGGACATAGTGTTCGGTAAATATTTCTCCAATTTTACTTTAATGGCACTCTTTTATAATAGGACATTAAAAATTAATTTAGAGCACTTGGGTGTGAGTGAAGGAACACAATTGTATCTCACTTAGTCGTAAAGAGGATGCCAATTTTAGAGGAAAAACCTATCAAATAATTTGGTGAATGTAATAAATCCCTAGTAAATTAGAGGCACTGAATAAGTGAGTTAGATGAAAACCATATTCCATTATTTTGGTCAAAATTTAAAAATTAACATCTATGTTCAACATGTTATACCTCCTATATGGAGGCATACCTCGCCCTTTGGCCTCATTTTCACTATCAAGAATTGAGAATGTCGAAGAGGGAATTTAGGCAATCTACAAGGGAAATGAAATTTTGGTGAGGGTTTTGGTAGAATTATTTTAATTTTTTCTTGTTGTTTCTAATTTTACTGAAGTAAACCCGATGACATGTGATGCATTATGAATGGTAACCATGTTGGTTGTAAGAGACAATCACAATGGGTCATAAGATTTTGCAAACAAAAACTCGATGAAGAAACAATAGATGCATAAGCAAAATGGTGTTGCAAAAGCATATTAATGGAAATTGCAAATTTTGTCAATTGAGTAGGTTACATAAAAGAAAAACTAAAATTCAACATATAAGGAAATAAAGAGATAACAAAAACTACCACAGAAATTGGCTTAATTGTACATCTATTTTTGTTACAAAAGAATGAGCTACAAAAGTAGTAGGGATTAAAGTGATGTGAGGGATCATTGTGACTCTTAATTGTGTGGAAAAGTTTTGATCATGTGACTAGATCAAAACTACAATATAAGATTGCACAACTATTTACATATAGAGTCTTTACATATTTTTTTTCCATGAAAAAAAGACTTATATTTAATATTTCAAGTATGAAATCATAATATGCATCATGCTAATTTTTCTAGCTCAAAAAATAATAGTCTTGGACCTATCATGCATCTGGATTTGCTTCTATCATATCACTACTTATTACAGTCTTCCAAGGCTCCTTAAAGGTAGCCTTCAAAAAAAGAAACTAGTTCAACTTGCTTTCATCCCTAAGGCTCCAAACATATTTAATAACATAAACAAATACAATGCAAAAAAATTAACACTATTTTTTAAAAAACTCTACATTAGAACAAAGCACTATTAGATGTTGATATTTTAGTTCCTCCTTTGAACTTGTGTTCAAAAGGGTACTTTTCTTTCAATAAAATATTTTCTTTCGATAATTGGTCCACAATTGTGTTGAATTCTTGATAAACATGAGAAAAATAAGGATCTTAAAAGCTACCTTTTACCTCTAGGACATGGCTCGTGATAGGGTTCAGAGTGCCTCTTTCTTTGTGCTTGCATTTGAAGAAAAGAGAGTAGAGTGACCTCACCTTCTAGCCAAGCTTTCTCCTGTATTGGGTTTCCCTTGTTATATCTTGTGTTTATTTTTGGATGGTGTGTGAGTATTTATTTCAGTTATATATTTTTCACATTTAAGCTATTTCTTTTTTAAGCAAAAAACCAGTGATGACAGAATATGAGATCTAAAGGAAATTAACCTTCACAGTAAATATTTTAGTATTTTTGTTAGATCTGTTGTGAAAATTTGTCCAATGGAATATCCACAAGAGTTTATATATCATATTAGTATTAGACAAGGTTTCTTTGGGGTATTTGTGGGAAGTTGCAGGGATCCAAGAATCAACTTAAGAATAAATTTGTAGAATCCTAGCCATGGTCGATGCACGATCGAAGAGTCTATTTAGAAAAACCCTTGAGATTCAGTAGAGGAGATATTTGCGAGGATCGAAGAGAAATTATTTGACATATCTCACAATATGTCCCTCCTCATGGTGGATCTAGAAAAAATCTCGGATTGTTCGAAGAAGATGGAGGCTTGAACTCAGAGATCAGATTAGATGGGAAACCAGGGGACAATGAAGACCCAAAAAATGAGTCGTGGAAAGAACCCGAAAAAGAGTAGCTAAGTTCTAGTACCATAAACCCTTCAAAGTATTTATTCAATATGGATGCAAAAGTGGACATAAAGACATACCAAGGTGAGATCGATCCATTAAAAATGAATCATTGGTTGCATCAACTAAAAGTTTATTTCAGCATTCACCATGTAGATGAAGAACAAAAGATATCATTTGCTAGACTAAAGTTAGAGGGCCATGCCTTAACCTTGTGGGAAATCCATATGGAAACCCCTAGGCTAGAGGGTGATCCACCAATAACTAGGTGGGATGACTTCAAAACCCTCATCAAGTCTCAATTATACCCTATCAGGTATATAGAGGACCAATGGATCTGGTTTCATTACTTAAGGCATAAGCAAGGGCATAGTGTATAGGAGTACACCACCGAGTTCAAAAAGATGGCCATCATGCTCAGTATCTCTCCTAAGTACCTAGATGTACTCCTAAATTATCTAGGGGATCTACATAGCCATCTTCAAAAGAAAGTGATGATTTTCAAGCTAAGGACAATGGACAAGGCATGTGTATAGGAACATTATCTGGAAAACATAGGCCACAAGAAAGGGTAGCCAAGCAGTTCCAAGTACAAAGATCATATATAAGCTTCCATGGAGGGGAGGAAAAAGTGGAAAGGGAGAAAGGATAAGAAGACGATAGCCATTGCACATCAGTGCAAGGATCCTAGCAACCATTGTAACTGTTGAAATATTGATGGGAACACTGAGGAAACATTTTGGAAACTAAATATAGAGTTGAAACCAAAGAAACACAAGAAGGATGCAAATAAAAGAATCTTCTGGCCATAGATTCAAGCAATCAAGTTGAAAAAAACTCTAATGTGGATGCTGAGATTGTTTGCAGATCATTGCAGAAGGAGGTGAATTTGATTAGCCTTCATCACCAGAAAAATAAGGAGATGGCCAAACTCTTCCACATCAAGATCCAAGTCAAGAAGACCAAGATAGATGCCATGTTTAACCCTAGTTCACAGGATAATATCATACCAATGTATCTGGTCAATAGGTTTGGATAAGAGGTTCATGATCATCCTAGCCCATATCCGTTGGGATGGGTAAACAAGGATGTGGAGATCAAGGTAATGAACCATTATAAGATTAAATTTGATATTTTATTAATGAAGTGGAATTGAACATAGTACCCCTTTATGTATGTAGAATAGTGTTTGGAAGCCCCTACATGTATATGAGGAATGAAATATTCATGCAGAGAGACAACCAATATCGACAAATCAGGGATGGGATGTCCTACATAATCATCACACATAAAGGCAAGTAAAATATCTCACTAGTAAGTGCCAACCAAGCCAAGAAGTTGATTAATTCTAGTAAGAAATATGTTTTACTTTTCTTAAGAGAAAATCAGGCTGAGGATAAGTTGATAAGAGTAAAGGAATCCATGGAGGGGTGTGCTAAAGAGAAAAAACATAAATTGGAGGAATTGTTGTAAGAATACAAAGGAGTGTTCCATGAGCCTAAAAGGATACCATATAATAGGGAAGTGGAGCACAAAATACAGTTTGTAACACACCCATGACGGGGCATAAACAGTTTTACTTTTATTATAGGAAAAATTCTCCATCCAAGGTTTCTAATTTGGAAGGTCGGGGAACCAGTCCAACCTCTCGGTCAAGGATCTTCGATTCTGGATCCAAATGACTCTCTAAAACCTTGATGGTCTCATTGTATAATTATATGCAGACCCCTTCGACTTCCTGGTGTAGGTCTAAAGGTACCCATGACTCTCCTCTTTGCGCCTGCGAAATCTCAGAGTCTGGGTGCTAGCTCCTTTTCTAATAAGGCCCTTCCTTGATATGACCTTGGACGATGGACTTACATAACCATGCGATTGCGGGTGTGAACAAGGGTGGTTTGAAACTAAACTACGTTTTTCCCCACAATTCACCTTGAGCCTCCACATGTCCTTTGTCCAAAACCGTGGTCTAGATTGCATCCCACCCTCAACTTTTTAAAGTTCGTGCACCTTCGATCACTGCAATGCAATGGGACTATCGATCTCATGACCTTGATGATGCTTTTGAACTTGACGGCTCAGATCTATCCTTTCCAAATATATGGATCATATATAACCTTTCTAAATCAACGACTGTGATTTATTTCATGGTTCCGGTTTCAATATTTTCAACTCTCAACCCTTACCTTCTCCCGTAGTGACATATTTCCTGCCACACGTCCTCTTTAAACAACGACACTGATCGATTCACAATTCCGGACTTCGGGAGTCTCAAGTCTCAACTTTTAATTCCCCTCGAAGTATGTGGATTTCTACCACATTCCCATTTGAATCAGAAAATCGAGTCTTACTTCGGGTCTTTACCCAAAATCCATTGATTCATGCCACGTCCCCCTTGATTTGGTGGCTATGAATTACTTAGGGACTTTACTCGGAGTCCATATATTTACGCCATGTCTCTTCTGGATTAGACGGTCCAGAATCACTTCAGGTATTCAGAGTTAGGCAATCTCAATTCTCAACTGAAACCCCAGTGCAATTCACCCAGAGACACCTATCTATCAACACGTACCCCTCCTAGCAATCAACGACCAGGATCTACTTCGGGTGTTTAGCTCTTTTCAAACAAGAATGGATCAACGACCTTCATCCCCCTTCTCGATCAACGGTTGATATTCCACTTTGGGACTCCGACGCTCTCACCCTCTACTTTCCTCTGGAGTATTTCATACCTAGAGTGCTAGATCTGGCACCACGCATCCACCTTAAATCGACGACTTTCGTCTGCTTCGGGACTTCAGTCTTCAGAGATATCAAACTTCAAATCCTCCTTGCTTCGTTTCCTTTGGAACATTCTATCTGGAGTTCACGATCTGATGAAATGTATCCTCCTTCAGATCGATGGTTCCCAGTTGCTTCAACTGTTCGAGCTTCGGAAATTTCAAACTCTTATCCATCGCGTTCTCTCGGAGTGTTTTCACCTGGAGTTCATGATCGGTTTCCACGTTCCCTCTAGATATGACAGTCCAGATTCTCTTTGGGTATTTGGGTTCATTTCACCCGAGGACAATGGATCTCTACCATGTGTCCCTTTCGATCTGACGATTGAGATTCACTTCGGCTCTCGGACTCTCCGGGCTTCGAGAGTTTCAACTCTCGAATGAAACTCTCAAAGTGATTTATCTAGAGTTACTGATCTACTGACACGTGTCTCTTGGAGATTAATGGTCAGGATCTACTTCGGGTCTTCGACGATTCCACTCTCTCCTTGACCAAAAGCTCTCACTTAGGAGTTGTAGATATTGTGCCACTTGTCCCTCTTGGTGATAATCAATCTCAATTCACTTCAAGACTTCTGGACCTTGGCCAGTCAACCCTCCCATGCACACAAACATTAAAACTCATGCACTTTACCTTAGATTGGATGACTAACGTCCCTTTGTGCTTAGATCCGACAGTTAGGATATGTTCTTTCCTAATGCTTCTCCCTCGCTTCCTTGGAATTTGATCTAACGGTCTAGGCTTCTCCCCGCAATTGATCTAATGGCTGTTGTCACTCCTCCTCCTGAGATTTTGACTTCTTCCGACTTCGAAGAGTTTGATAGATGTTCAAAGGCCTCAACCTTCGTTCCTCCTGTGAGTTTGGCTATCTTGGGTCCCGTCTTTTCTCTTGAAAACGTTATCTCTTCTGAGCTTTTCGATTCTCTGAGATCGATGGTACCGATGAACTCCGTTACTCCATGGATTTACAAAAGGGCTCACAACCACCCATCTCACAACTATTCAGGGTCTGGCGGTCATGATCCGACTGATACCAAGGTGTCTGTCGATCGATGGTTCACAACAATTGCAGTGTCCTAATGTGCGTGCTCTTTATCAGAGATCTCAACCTCCACAATTTGGAAGTACTCAATCGAATCTAGCCTAATACTAGTCATTGATCTTCCATCCCCAACGAGATCAACGACATGGGTTGATTGTGGGCCGTGAACTAGCAGGTTCTCTAAATTCACCTTCTCACTTCGCAATGATTCCAACCGTTGATTAAATCGAGCGGCTGGTGTTTGATTTGGTAACTCTAGTGAGTATTTGAGTCGATATGACGACTGGGATGGCCTCTCTTCTCGTTAAACAACTCGCATCCATCTCCGCTATCAGATTCTTAAGTCATGGGTAGTTCTGGTAACTTGACTATCGTCTACCTCCTAGATCTGACGATCGGGATGGTTCCCGGGCATCCTCAGATCTAAGGCTCAAAGTTAACTTCAGGACTTCAAGACTTTAAGGATTTTACCTCCCTTACGATGAAATTTCTCATTTCTCCAAACTAGCGAAGTCCGAATGACTCCAAGGGTTAAATCCCATGCTCTTCCCCATATCCAATGGTCACAATAGACCGTGGCTTCTTTTGAACATATTTCATCTATTCGTCATCCAAACAAGGGAACCTTCCCTTTAGATACTTTAGCTTCACTACTCTTCCTGAGATTTGTTAGCTCTGAAAGGCTTAAGAGATTTTCACTCTTTCTCTTAAACATAACGCTTGGAAGAATCCTTTCGTGCACCCTTTACGCTCATTCCTCAACTCTAGAACTTAAGTGGGTCTCGGTCTCTACCTTCCTCACAGAGAGCTTGTGCATACGTGCACTATCTCTCCTGAGCTTTAACAGACTCTGTCCTCCAAGGGACTCAAAAGGAGTGTCAACATGCGTACATGAAAGTGTCCCCAAGGTTGACGAACTCATAGTTCGTTGATCTAGCTTATGCCACCACAGGGCACAAGCATTTACGAATACAAAACATGTCCAATCCATAATTGCTTAAATACACAATTTAAACGGGAATAAAGAGATACAGTATAACCATTAAGAACACATACACATCCCTGGGTCCTTCGCAATATATCCTTTTTCATTACATAATTACATCTTAATTTCACAGGGTATGAGAATACTTATCTATTACAAGTTGCATCCAACCAACTAACTATGGGTTTTTCCTTTCCACCCAACCATAGGCTCAGAGGCATTCATTCTTATCACTCTGGCCACCCCCATGCCAAGCCATGATATCCCTAGGGAAATTATGCCATCTCTCAGAGAATCTCTCTCTGTCACATCGACCCTGCGAGGTTTATCAGATGCTTCCTCAGAATAAAGCTCACATTCGGGTCCTTCAGGCCGCGTTCTTGACACTTCCTTTGGGTTTGCACATCTCCCTTAAGAGATTGTACTCCCGTCCCCCCTTTGGAAGGTTTCTAACCTATCCTGTTCCTTCTATTAGAAGGAGGCTCGGGTCTATAGGTCTTTGTGGTACTTCGAGCTCACATCCAATAGCTAGACCATACTTCCATTCATGGGGGTGGTTGATGATTCAACCAATGGTCCTTTCTTTATTAACTTATTTCTTTCCTCTAGAGATATCATGGCTTGTACTTCAAGGCTTCACCCCCCAATAGTTAGTTATGGGCAGTTTAACAATAATACATTTACATTGTCCACATGCCTTAGCATGGTAATCCTATTTTATGATTAATTACAAGTTGGGGAAAACAGGGGTGTTACAATTCCCTCCCCCTTAAAGGAACACCATCCTCGGTGTTCTTTCTCAAAAACACCTGCCATGCCTTTCTCATTCAATTGTTTCAGAAATCTTGATCCTTCTTCGTCAGTCAGGTCCTTTTTTAGACCTTTAATCTTGGTCACCCACTTTCAATAATTCTTGTACAACAAGCACGTTAATCATAGTCTTATGCGAAATAATTGCATAAAATTTCTAGGAAAATTTCATAATCTTAGCACAATAATTATCTGTGAAGTTTGTGGATTTGTATCCACATGCTTGTTTTGTTATCCAGGCTCATTGCTTTTCCTTGACATACCCATTGGGTGCATGATACCCATCAATAGTTTACAAGAAATATCAAGGTTTCATATTCCTTGCGGTCACTCACCCTCTAGGCCCAGGCTCAGGCATCCCCTTCTCTACTATACAGTCCCTCGAGTGATCCATCTTGCCTTGCCAAGGTTTTTTCGCAGAGGAAGAACTACCCATTGTGTGCATGATCCCAATAGTTTACAAGAGCTATCATGGTCTCCTCTTCCTTGTGGTCACTCACCCTCCAGGCCTAGGCTCAGGCATCCCCTTCTCTGCTATACAGTCCCTCGGGTGATCCACCATGCCTTGCCAAGGTTTTCTCGCACAGGAATAATTCCAGAGACTATCAAGTCTTACAGTCGAGGCATCCCTCAGACTTTCTTTGCCGAGGCATCCCTCCAGCTTGTGTTACCTCAACAAAACATATTCTAGGCGATCATGGCTTACCACAGGGTTCTCATGGATCAACAATAGCCATTTTTCATGCTTTTACAACTTGACAGTGTTTCGGCTCAATTAAAGTTAGGGATGAAGGTTATTCTCCTTCTCCTAGAACCGTGATAGATAGGGATGAAGGTTACTCTCCTTATCCCGACACCGTAATAGATAGGGATGAAGGTTACTCTCCTTCTCCTGGTACCATAATGGATAGGGACGAAGGTTACTCTCCTTCTGGCGCCGTAATAGATAGGGATGAAGGTTACTCTCCTTCTCCCAACACCGTAATAGATAGGGACGAAGGTTTATCTCCTTCTCCTGGTATCGTAATAGATAGGGACAAAGGTTACTCTCCTTCTCCTGACATTGTAATAGATAGGGATGAAGGTTACTCTCCTTCTCCCAACACCATAATAGATAGGGACGAAGGTTACTCTCCTTATCCCAGTACCATAATAGATAAGGACGAAGGTTACTCTCCTTCTCTTGGCACCATAATATATAGGGATGAATGTTACTCTCCTTCTCTTGGCATTGTAATAGATAGGGACGAAGGTTATTCTCCTTCTCCCAATACCGTAATAGATAGGGATGAAGGTTAATCTCCTTCTCCTGGCACCATAATAGATAGGGATGAAGGTTAATGTCCATCTCCCAGTACCATAATAGATAGGGACTAAGGTTAGTCTCCTTCTCTCGGTACCATAATAGATAGGGATGAAGGTTACTCTCCTTCTCCCGGTACCATAATAGATAGGGATGAAGGTTACTCTCCTTCTCCCAGTACCGTAATAGATAGGGATGAAGGTTACTCTCCTTTTCCCGGTAATTCATTTTTTATAAAGCCCAACAAATTGTTAGTCTCTATTTCATGTGATCGGATTATACTCTTTTTTCACAGTTCTTCCTCGAACCCGAGAGTTCAGTATTTCATCTCTGCCCTCTTCACAAATATTTTCCTTTCACTTGTATCATAGGTATACATAAATTCATGAGACATCATCGTAAATTTTAAATTCAAATTTTCCTTGTAAATCTGTCACCTACAGATTTCCAATTCAACATTTTATTTCCATATTTGTTCCGCATAGGAACCAGATTCTTAATTATGGGACTTTCCTTCCCATAGCGGTTTGGCTCAATAGAAAATTGGTCTTCATTATGGGATTACAACACTGCCATATCCAAGATCCCTTTTCTTCCTGCATTTTCAACATTCCTTGCAATTTGGCTTATTAGGTAGTTGGTCTTCCTTATGGGCTTACAATACTGTCATATCTAGGACCCATTTCCTCCTACAATTTCAACATTCCTCAGCCAAACAAATTGTTAGTTGTTTCCATGAACATATATTTTTATTGCACCTTTACAACGTCATCACAAACAATTTTATAATTGTGCATACTAAAAATCAAATTCACTTTCTCAAAAAGGAAATACCATTCCTTGCCTATGCCTCATTTCAACATACCAACCCTTTCAAAACGTAATTCAACATTTCAAAGGATTTTAAAAAATGTGCCAATTATTCATGGCCACATTCATACCCAATGCACTCTTGCATTGTTTTCAAGTTNGAAATACCATTCCTTGCCTATGCCTCATTTCAACATACCAACCCTTTCAAAACGTAATTCAACATTTCAAAGGATTTTAAAAAATGTGCCAATTATTCATGGCCACATTCATACCCAATGCACTCTTGCATTGTTTTCAAGTTCGTCACACTTTATGACCAGTTCTTGGCCATGGTGTGTTGGAATTTAACCAACCTTTTCCTCATATGGTTTATTCATTTTCTTTCATTCTTACAGCAGGACCATACTGCCTGCTATAGGCCGATCACAATCCCAAATCAGTACACATGAACTCAAAAGTTTCACATGAATTCCTTTAAGAATTCTTTGATTGGTCAATGCATTCATGACATATCAGTTCATGAATTCTTCCAAGGGTTACAATCAGTATTTACTACCAGAGGTTCACACCTCCATCATTCAGGTTCTTCTTCCTGAATCATACCCTACTTGGGTATCCAAGGCATACAAATTCCTTTCAACATTCCATACATAACATTAAGACCGTAAAACATTTCAGAAGGGATTCTTACCCAATCCTTTCATACCTTGCACCACATAGGAATGAACATTTTTTTATACTGGTTTTGGATGTCAGCACCCCCTCTGATATTATCCCATTAGTGGTGCTCCATGGGGACTTTTAAAGTTCGTTCAACAATATTTCAACACGAACCTTCTCATATTCATCCTCTGATTGAGGTTGTTCATTATTGACAACTGTCTTTCTCAATAGTTCCAATCTATTTCTTTATACACATGACATACGTCATAAACACATTAGTCGTCATGTAAATTAAAAATGAAAGTACCATAGCATTTAAATTAATAAAATATTTTCAGACATGTCCTAGCATATCTGTATGCACTTCATAACATATTTGTATGACATGGACATATCAGGCTTCTATATCCTTTTCCCAAGGATCTTCCAATCATCCTTATGATCATGTATACACATTCGTGTATAAGTAGGTGCATCTCATGCACCTTTTTACCTCATGCATTCACTTGATAGTTTAATTTCATCATTAGTGTCCTTTAGTTTGAGATTTCAGTCACTTACGGGACTAATCTCACAGTCATGTCTCGTATTGATGTTTCCTTCTCTCAAGGCCATAACCAACCAGGGTCACTTTCCTCTTTATAAGACAACATCTGGTAATAAAACTTTCTCGCCTCAGCGTCCATAGGGTTTTAACCATCTCACGTTTCTTTGAACCTGAGGAGTTATATACTCCAATTTAATATAAAGCAATAACTATAACTGCCAGGGATCCTACTTGATCCTATCAGATTCCTTTAAGCCCACAAATGTATTAACCATTATATAATCCACCATCATCAGTGCCTGAAGTTACAACTACCCATGCTTAGAAGCAATGTTATGAACACCAGGTCATCTATCCTTCGGGCTTCAACTACTCTTGACAGAACACTACCACCTTCAACTATCCACATTCAAGTATTATTATAAATGTTAATTAGCATATCCCTACTCCGATAAGAGTAGTTATCACTTTGACAAAGGGCTAAAGAAATTCTTCTGTTGAAATTCAACAAGAATTCCCAAAATCACAGGTTCAATCTACGGTTCTTCTCCTCAAGGAGTAAATGTAGATAACAATACCTCCTTACATGACTCGTACATGAGCCCAATTAGGCCAAGTGTTGTAACCATGCTCTGATACCAATTTGTAACACACCCATGATAGGGCATAATTGTTTTTTCTTTTCTTATAGAACAAATTCTCCATCCATGGTTTCTAATTTGGAAGGTCGGGGAACCAGTCCGACCTCCCGGTCAAGGATCTTCGATTTTGGAGCTAAACAACTCTCTGATACCTTGATGGTCTTGTTCTGTAATTAGATGCAGACCCTTTCGACTTCCTGGTGCAGGTCTAAAGGTACCCGCGATCCTCCTCTTCGCACCTGCGAAATCTCATAGTCTAGGCGCTAGCTCCTTTTCTAATAATCCTCTTCCTTGATATGAACTTGGGTGATAGACTTACGTAACCACGCGATTGTGGTTGCAACCATGGGTGGTTTGAAACCAAACTAATTTTCGCCCTGTAATTCACCTTGATCTAGCTTAAGCTACCACAGGGCACAAGAATTTATGAATACAAAACATGTCCAATCCATACTTTATTAAATACACAATTTAAACGAGAATAAATAGATACAGTATAACTATTAAGAAAACATACACATCCCCGGGTCCTTCATAGTATATCCCTTTTCATTACATAATTACAGATTAATTTCACAGGGTATGAGAATACTTATCTATTACAAGTTGCATCCAACCAACTGACTGTGGGTGTACGCTTTTCCACCCAACCATAGGCTCAGAGGCATTCATTCTTATCACTCTGGACACCCTCATTCCAATCCATGATATCACTAGGTAATTTAAGCCATCTCTCAGAGAAACTCTCTCTATCACAGCGACCCTGCGAGGTTTATTAGATGCTTCCTCATCATCAAGCTCACATTTGGGTCCTTCAGGCTGTGTTCTTGACACTTCCTTTGGGTTCACACATCTCCCTTACAAGCTTGTTCTCTTGTCCCCCCTCTGGAAGGTTTCTGAACTGTCCTGTTCCTTCTGTCAGAAGGAAGATTGGGTCTGCAGGTCTTTGTGTTACTTCGAGCTGACATCCTACATCTAGACCATGCTTCCATTCATGGGGGTGGTTGATGATTCAACCACTGGTCCTTTCTTTATTAACTGATTTCTTTCCTCTAGAGATATCATAAATCGTACTTCAAGGGTTCATCCCCCAACAATCAGTTATAGGCAGTTTAACAATAATACATTTACATTGTCCACATGCCTTAGTATGGTAATCCTATTTTATGATTAATTACAAGTTGGGGGAAACAAGGGTGTTACACAATTATTGCCAAACTCCCCATTATTAGGCTGTATAGACAGTTCATTCTGGAAACAAATGAAGTGAAGAAGCAATCACAATAGTTGTTGGAGCAGGGGTATGATTCAACCAATCACCTAAATTTGTGGGTCACCTATCATAATTGTGCCAAATAAGGATGGAACTTAGAAAATGTGTATCGCCTACATAGCATTGAACAAGACTACTCTAAAAAAATTGTACCCTCTGCCTGATATTGATGATTTGTTATATTAGTTGCAACATGAAAAATATTTCTCTAACTTGGATCTCAAATTAGGATACCACCAGGCACATGTCAAGGAAGAAGACGCCTAGAAGATTACCTTCAATACAAGGAAAGGTTTGTGTGAATGGTTGGTTATGCCATTTGGTTTATGTAATGCACCAACTACATTTATGAGATTGATGAATGATGTATTACACCCATATCTAGATTCATTTGTTATAGTCTATTTGGAGGATATATTGGTTTATAGGGCTACCTGGGAGGAGCACATATCACATCTCATGCAAGTATTGGAGACTCTAAATAATCACCAACTACTATCTAACCTCAAGAAATGTGAGTTTGCTTAACAATATTTGGTGTATTTGTGGTATGTGATTGGTGTAGGGGAGCTCAAGGTAGATCCCACAAAGATGGAGGTAATCATGAAATGGATAGTTCGTACAAATTTCAAAAAAGTTAGGAGTTTTGTTGGGGAATCACAGTACTTGTGGAATTTCATAGCTTCATTTTCAGTGGTATCTGCACCACTCCACACCATAACAACGAGTGGTAAGAATTTCTAGTGGGGGAAGAATCAGTAGAAGTATTTCGATGAGATGAAAATAAATATCATCCAAGCACCGGTTCTTGCACTTCCAAAATTGAAAAAGCCTTTCAAAGTGGAGATAGATGCAAGTGGATATGCCATGGGAGCAGTTTTGATGCAAGGATGAAGACTTGTATGATATCATTATGAAATATTCCATGGGGAAGTTATCAACTACCCTACCTATGAAAAGGAACTCTATGGTCTGGTTCAAGTTGTCAAGAAGTGGAAACACTATTTGATGGGAAATGAGACCATCATCCACACAGATCACAAAGCACTACAATATTTTCTGACCTAGAGTAAACTACAACAAACTAGACATTACAAGTGGATGGGGTTTTTACAACAATTTCATCTAGTATTCAAGTATAAGAAGGAAAACACAAACATGTCAGAAAACATGCTTTCAAGGTCATCCACACCCAATATTACAACTTTGGGAACTCTGATGAAGATGGATCCTTTTAACCATGATGCATACATAGAGGCATACACATAACAAGAGGACTTCAAATAGGCGTTTCAACATATACAGGGTCAAAATCATATATAAGAATGTGACAACAAGGATGACTACCATTTCTAGAATGTGTTACTCTACAAGCTCGACAAATCTATGTCCCTAAAGGTGAACGACTACAACTTATCATAGAAGCTCACACCTCCAAGGTTGCAGGACATTTTGGTGTTGGGAAGATATTTTCCAACTAATAGAAGTATTTGTACTGGCCCAAAATGAAAGAATATGTAGCAAAATATATTAGAGGATGTATACTTAGTTGTACCAACAAGCCCAGTAACAAGAAGCAAGGTCGATACCATCCCATACATATACCCACTCGAACTTGAGAAACAATTCCCATGGATTTTGTGGGAGGTTTACCAACAACTAGGAAGGGACATGACTATATATTTGTGGTAGTTTATATATTCAACAAGATGCGCATTCTCATGCCTTGTAAAAATACCATCAAAGGAAAGGAAACAACAAACATGTTCTTTGAACAATTCTGGGTGCACCTTGGAATACCAAGGAGCATCATCTCAGACATGGATACCATATTTATCACTACATTTTGGACTACATTGTGGGAGAAGATGGACACTAATTTGAAAATATCTACTACATTCCATCCATATACATATGGGCATACACAAGTAGTCAATGAGAATTCAGTGCAACTTTTGAGGGGTTACAATCAGAATCATCCGAAGACCTAGGATGAAAATATGATCTATATATAAAAGTATTATAACAAAGCATTCCAGACTTATATTGGTAAGTCACCTTTTGAAACTTGATTTGGATATTTTCTACCTTTACCCTTGGATGTTGTATATGGAAAACAAGGAGGAGTGAGGGAGGACCTCAAAGGAGATGCATAGAGAGCATAAATGTTTTTTGAGAATATTAGGCAAATCCATTTTCAAGTATAAGAGATGATGAATAATTCATAGGAAATATTCAAGGCCAAACATGATCAACAAAGAACTGAGAACTCATTCAAAGTCGAAGACAAAGTTTGGCTACAGTTGAACAAGGAAATACTATAGGGTTCTGGTAAGAAGATCAAGGCTTTGCGGTATGACCCTTTTGAGATATTGGAGAAGGTGGGAGATAACACCTACATACTCAGTCTGTAACCCCCATTAATGTGCATTTACTTAGTAGTGAATGTGGGGAATATCAAACTCTACTAGCCTTCCATGTTAGATCAGGAGGAGAAGCAAGTCCTACCTTCCATAGAGGACTTAGCACTAGATGCTTATGAAGAGTTGGCATAGGACACAATTTTGTAGAAGAATACTAGAACTACAAGACAATGACAACATTACCTTTTTAGGTACGTATTATATTCTTTGCATGTGTTTAGGGGGGTGCGTCGGATTTGACGACAATTTTTTTAGCTATTTTTTCTATTTTAGCGTTTTTCACTATTTTTAGCGGCTTTCTAAATTAATCCTAGATTAAGGGATTAAGGTTTTGGTAGTTGTAGAATACCTAAAATATTTTATATATTGTACTATGAATGTTGAAATTAATACAATGAAGAGTTGAGAGGTGCGACACCAAGGAAGGATGGTTTTCTCCTCGTTAAGGGTTTCCAATGTAAATCTCTATGTACTATGTGTATGAGCCATTGATTTTTTTTTTCCCTTAAGAATCTGTATGCATTTCTTTTCTTCACAGGTTTAAAACTTACATTGTGGACAACTTCCAGACAAATCAAAATGGTACTCCAGGTAAAAGGTAGAGGAAAAATCTCCTCACCTCATCCAGTAAAGATTTTGGGGACCAAAATCCTCCCTAAATTGGGAGGTATGATCCATATTGGATCATTGTATTATTTTTCATCTATCTTGATGCTTATATAGTGGAAACATTGGAGGAATAATCTTGCAAGGTCATTTTGGTGGCGGGTCCCAATTTGGAAAATTTATGTTAGAAATTGTATGAAATTTTCCAGAGCCATTTTGAGGCATCAAACAACCTTTTTGGGAGAAAAAACCCACTTTGGAAAAACATTCCATATTCCACACCCCAAGACCTTTCCAACAGTGCATCATACTCCTTTATTGGAGTTCATATGTGAAATTTATGCCTCTTGCAAGTTGGCCTACCGTGTTGACCACCATGGTATGAGAGGATGCCATGTCAGCCCCATTACTAATGCATATGGGGCTAGATGTTACACATCAAAATTATTCATTACAATGATGGCCTAGTGTCATCATTACCAATGTCACAAGTGTTGCATTTTGGCCGTAAGTGTCGCAAAATCATACTGTCATCTTGCCTATGTCGTGTCTCGGATGACATTATCAAGAACACTCAAAAGACACCTCAAAAGACTGGTTTTGAAGAGGAGAAATCATTTTTCAGAGAGTACAAGTCTTTTTCCATGGAAACAACCACTCAAAAATCAATTTTGGAAGGAAACTCTCCCCTATACACTGTCAAGGAGTGCCAACGCTCTGTGCCCTCTTTTGGAGGAGTGTTCCAATGCTCTATGCCCCATTCTAAGGGAGCGCTGGCCTTTTTTGAGCGAATTTTGGATTGTTGAGGAAAATCAGGGAAGAATCCCCTCATATTTGGAGTTGGTTGGATTCGGATCTGAGGTCAAGGATCGATCTTAGGGAATATCGACAACTAAAGGAGAAGAATCCTTAACTTATCCCAAGAATCTCTTAAGTGGTTAGGCCTCTCCAAGCCTATATAAGGAGGTCTCTTCATGGTGAAAGGAAGAGACATTGAAGGCATCAAACTTATGATCTCATAAGGGAGATTTATCATTGAAGCATCATCATTTTGTGTGGATTACTTGAGAAAGGGGTTGGACATGGAGAGCTTGGCGATGTTGCTGCATCTACATCATGGTTGTAAGCACTCTGCTTTGTTTTCATTAATATACATATGTGCTTGGCCTATTTCTTTCAAGGTTATGTTTATTCTACATGAACTTGTCTCTATTAGATAGATTTGGTTTCAAGCTATTCCTAGTAGAATAGGAAGTTTGTTCTGTCTTTGTTTTGTTTGCAGGATTTATTGAGGAGCTTGGGGATCAAAGCTCTACTCGGACTGTGCGAGGAAGAACATCATTAAAAAGGTACTCCTTTCTTCCTCTTCTCTATACTTTAGTTTAACTAGTTTTAAAAGGATGTCAGTGACCAACATTAGCTCTCTTTTTGTCTTTGTCTTAGGAGTCTAGAGCCCAAGAGGGGATCCACTTGTCTGCAGGGGGATTCTCCTGTAATAGAAATTAGTGACTCCACTGGGGAAATCAAAGCTTTCAGTTTTGGTTTCCTTCCTAGATCTTGTTTTAGCCTTTGATCATTTTTGACATAATTCATACTATGTCTCTGATTCTTGGATGTGCTGATTGACTCTTTACTTCATCCTATACACTTTGAATTTCTGAGTTTGCTTGAGTTTTTGGATTTTTGGGCATTTTTCTGAATTTTTAGAAGCTAACACTCCCCTGCCTCTTCTACCAGAGTGCTGGCGCCCCCTGCTAGGATTCCACAGAGTGTTGCAACACTCTGGTACCTTTGACACCAGAGCGCTGCTCTTTTTCTGTCAAAATTATTGTAGGGATTTAGACCTTGAGTCCATTTCTTGCTGTGTTCATTTGATCAGAGTTCTTATTACCTTAGTGTATCCTTGTTTGGTTCTCCAACACCTTGATTCCTGAGAATTGATTACCTTTTGTTTGGATCTTTTGACATTTTTTCCTTACTTTGAGTCACTCTTCTCCTTTGAACACTTGAAATCAAATTACTGTTTTCTTCTCATTCATGTGACTGAATGAAAGCTATGGTAAGGAAAATCATAGATCTATGAACCATTCCATTTGGTCTTTGAGGTCAGTTTTCCAACATTTCTCTTTTGTTTGATATTTTTGGTTCTTTTTTGCAAATTTGGTTTTCCATTTTGTTTCTTGTTTAATCACAACGAGAGTGTGTTTTTGTTTGTGTGAAGTTTGCTTCAAATTGTCTGAATCTCATTAATCTTAAATTCTGATCGACATAGGAAGCCTTACATCAGATTAATTATCATTCACACACAAATGAAAGGATATATTTTTTTTGATTGGTTTTTGGATCTTAGAACAATTCTATGAAATTTTAGCATTATATTGGATTTGATTGAGAAACAATTGCATGAGGATACTACATCTTAGTGTTTGACAGTGAAAATAACATTTTTCTTCTTCCCTTAAATAGACATTCATTGAAAGAAAATACTGTTTATCATCTCTTATGCATTTTTTGGGAATTGAGTCATTATGCCATCAAGTTTCACTTTCATACACCCCTGAGTAAAGAACAACTGCAAAATTAACTCTAATTAAAATTGATCTAGACCATTTTGTTTTTAGAATCTTCCACCAACATTAGACTAGGATTAGTGCTTTGGATTAGGATGTGAGTGAAAATCTCCAAAGCATTCAAAACAAACATTAGCATCTTGTGATAGGGAGAGAAAATCCAATTGTTGTATAGGCTTTCTGGGATCCCCCTCTCACATAGGGGTTACGCACGAGGTCACATTTGGGAGAGTTACGGAGATTATCCCTCCATGATTCAACCATTCGTAGTAGTCATATCATATATTGGGGGTTCTTCTTGAGGTTCAACTGTTTTCATTTGGTCTCGGTGCTTCATGAATTCCGAATCCGTTCGGGGTCCTTTGGAGTTCTACCGGTCCACTTGTCCTCAGTTCTCTCGAAGGATTTCAGACTTGTTATCCTGCCTATACGTTCAGACTGGACTGTCGACTATACCCACCTAAAGGATGACTGTGAGTTGGTGTCCTTCATAGCCATAATCTTTTGGTTCTTACACAAGGTGACAATGAAGGGAAGTCTCACTGTACCTGGAACATATGTTGGTCAAACTCACTCGAGCTCCTTGAAGGGTAAATCCACAATTACTGCGTGGAAGCTTGCACCAAGGCATAAGTCTGTTAAGTAGGTCTCCATCGTATCTGTTCCACCCACTTATATCCTATCCCCTTCTTGACTTGATCATGCGACGTTGGATTTCATAACCAACTAGTACGGTCATCGAGCGAAGGTTTTGTTTGCTTGGTTTGATTCCTAGATTTTTAGTGTATGTTGTTTATTTTCGTTAGTCGGCCATAGATTTATTTTTTTGTTCATTACTTATCTCAAGCAACATTTACCTTCACCGTTCAAGTAGGATGCAAGGGTTACCCCTGAAAGATCCCGAGGGTTATCTACCTTTGCTTCCCAGCTCTTCAGAAGGCCGTCCTGAGGCTCATAGCGAACTAGGCTCTGAGGTTGGAAGCACACACTCTTTGGAATAGTTCTGAGTTGTTTTCAATGCTTTGGAAGCTTTTCAAATCAACCCAGATTTGAGTATTAGGCAAGAACTGCATCTACTGCGGGTGAAATTGTCTGGAGAGGTTGTTTTTATTGAGGATACTGAGGTACCCACCAGACCTCATGCAGAATTTGGAGTAGAGGATCCCTTTTTCCAAAGTGAATCATTTAGGACCCCCACTCGTACTATTGGAACCTCTGGTTTTGGTTCTATCCCTTTGACAGTACATGATCTATATGGTAACCTAGGAGTGATTCCCGATTGACCTATGGAATCACAAGTGCTTGAGACATCTATTAGTTATATGGTACCTTTAAATCACTTTACTGGTAGGACCAGTAATGTCATCACCGTTTCAGACCAATTTTTGATTGGTTCTCAGTTGGAACCTAGTATCCAAATGGCCCATTTCACTATAGTCCCGCATGTTGCTACAATCCCCACCGGAAATGTGACACCATCCCAGGCTCCAATTGGAACACCACTTAGAACAAATCCATCTGTTCCACTTGAGTACAAAGCTTTGAATCCTTCCATTACCAACACTACCTAGGTTACACCTGGAGGTTCTATCCCTACACCTTTGTTTGGAGGAACTAGTCTTGGTGGCTTCACTCCGGTTGGAGTCTTTGGTCATTCATTTTCTGGTTTCCAAATCCCTCTGGGCACTCAACCTCACGCTAGGGGGCAACCTCCAGTTGGGAGTCAAAATCAAATGGGGACACAATCTCAGCTTGGGGGGAAATCCTAGACTGGAGTCCCTAACCCATTATATGGACAGAATGTGACACCCAATCCTTAGCACGTTCCTTTTCTGGGAAATCCACTATTCCCTGGGGGAAACATCCTCAAGGAAAACAACAAACTTATCCTCCTTATGGAAAAAATTTCTATCCACCTTATGGGAAAACCCATCAACTGAATTATAATACTCAGAACCCATTAGGTTATCCTCCCTATGCACATTTTTCTCAACCATCATTGAATCCTGGTTATACTAGTTAGCAACAACCGAATGTAGGAGGACCTACTGGATATAATTATCCACCTAACCCAGTTTATCGTCCTACTGGTGTCCCTATCCCATACCAGTATCATACTCATGTTAACCGACAACTACCATTTCTCGTGACTCTGGATCTCCTAGACTTGTCTCGGTTAAACAATGATCCTATATTGCATTATCCTTTTTGGCCAGTCATCCCTGCTAAATTACCTTCCGATATTCCAAAATTTGACGGTAAAGCTAGAGAAGACCCAAACAGTCATGTGATGACTTTCCATTTATGGTGTTCATCGAACTTCTTAATGGACGATTCTATCCGTTTATGTCTTTTTCAATGAACACTTACGGGCTCAACAACCAAGTGGTATATCGAACTTCCACGTGGTTCTTTCCAATATTTCAACTCCCTTGCCATGTCCTTTCTCACACACTTTCAACTACCCATTTGATACAATATGGGTACCAAACTCTTGACCTCCCTTCGTTAGAAAAACTTTGTGCATATCTCTGATCATATTCATGAGTGGAGACGATGACGAAGGTTGATCAAAGCAGTCATTCCTGACTAGTTATTGGCAGAATGGTTTACTAAATCAATGTTACCCCTGATTTCTCGTGATGTCACCATAGGTGGTGTAGTCACCGAGGAAGAGGCCATTTCTCAAGATTATTACTTATATTTGGTTTATTCCCAATATGGTACTTTGTATGAGTCGATCCCAAATGCTACCCGTGCAAATACCGATCCATCTAAACTGTCATCCACATCACTTGTGGATGGATTTATCGGCTCCGTCAAAACCCAATCTCCTTCCTAGTCAACTGGAACGACAAATCGATCTTCTCTGGCATCTACTTCCAGTTCGACCACACTCTCCTCTACCTTCCCCCAAACTCAAATCTTTGAGGTGAATGCAGTTCAATCTGCCCCTTCACAACAATCTGGAGGTAAGAAGAAGACAAAAAATAAACCAAATAAGAATAATAACAATGAACAAACCAAAACTTAAACTCTTGCACCTGCTACCGAAAAGAAACCACAGTGGAAGCCAACATTCCCATGTCTTATTTATGGTGACGATCACTACACTCAAGAATGTCAACATCGTGATGAAGTGGCCAAACTCTTTAAGGGGAATTCCCAACCCACCGTGCTTACTCATCCTTTTCCTCAACAACAATCTATGGTTGCTCAAACCCCCTCTCCAGGGGGCAGTTCCAACCACCCTTCTCATGAGGAAGCCTCGACAAGTGCCCATATTTATCTATTTAATGAGATTGATTTAACCACCCACTCTACGACCTACGACACACCAGTTAAAACTAACAAAGGAAATACCACTAACGGTACTTTACCAGATCCATCACCATCCTCCGTTAGTCCTCCTTCTAGATCAATTCAGATTGAGAAACCTACGTTTGACTCTATCTTACACCCTCTTAAGAACACTATCCATAAATCTACCTTTAATCCTAGTTCACGTGCCGCCCAGAACTACAACATTGTTGAAGATTTGGCTCAAGCACCGTGTGCTATGTCTACGTTAGAATTTCTACAACACTGCCTCAGTCAACGTAGAACGCTCTTGGCTGCTATTGGCGCTTTTGATCCTGAGTCATCCAACAATATCATGTTTAACTTGGAGAATTTTATGTCTTGACTCTCTCACCAACTTGCTTTCCAAATTGATGTTGTTGTTCACAATCAAAAAATTCACTGAACTATCTTGGATGAGGGAGCCTCTACTTCTGTCATGTATTTAGCATGTTGGAAAGGTTTAAAATCACCCGCACTTAACAAATCTCCAACGATGTTGCATGCATTTAATGTGTGAGGTTTTCATCCCCATGGACTCTTGCAGTCCTTGTCTGTCCAATTGGGCGGAAAAACCATCTCTATTGACGTCGAGGTGGTCGATCCTCCTATCAATTACAACTTATTACTCGGAAGAAGTTGGTTTTATGCTATGACTATCGTTGCTTCGTCGGTGTTTCGATGTGTACAATTTTCTCATCAAGGAAAAATTGTCACTGCTGATCAGTTAGATTTTTGTACCCCCGATGCTCGCGCTCCCGCTACCAACAATATTCAATTCTTGGGATGTCACAAGATCACGTATGAAAGTGTTGGTGTAGGCTTGTCAAATGATTCCACCCTTATGGGTACCTTCCATGCACCACTTCCTCCTACCACGCATCATATTTCCACAGTCAATATGATTTCAACTACGACTTATCAGTCTTTGGAATCATCTGATCCCTGGATTGTACCTAGTCCTCTAGATTTCGATGTGCTAGGTGACATGATGCCACTTATTCCATCCGAGGCTTTTGTTGGTCCTCGGTTTTGACTATGTTATTTGCCCATACTACATACCATTGACCTCCAACTATATGCCAGTACCACCCTTTTTGACCTCCTTTTGATATAATCAACATCCTTTTACCACTCAAAGGGGTCACCTAAGGTATCTTTGAAATTCAAGTTATTATTATGCATTT
>ML789183.1:261686-304221 GCA_009831015.1 Picea engelmannii
TGTTTCATTTTTAGGATAGCATTCAAATAAAGACTAGACGCTTGCCTGCACATACTGTGTATCAGCTCGAAGTATACCAACCCTGGTTTGACAATTTAGTGATTCAGGACACTTAAAAGCTACAATTTAGCAGCCTGACAGCTTCATACATTGCTATTCAATCAGCCTCTCCCTCTTTGGATGACCAACATCTCTTGGCACCCGACACTTACTCGATGCCATCTTGGTTAAATTCCTTGACGTCTGCCTTTGAATACATTTCTCAAATATTTCCATCTGACGAATATATTATGGAAATGATTATCATTGACAACATACCTTGGGACAATAACCATCATCGATCCTCTTTTCTTCCACCTCTTGAATAAATACAAGAAGATATACACTCTATATTCCCCTCCGATGTTGTTGACTTTCCAAAATCACTCATACTTACACAAGATACTATTTCTGAGGGTAATTTAGGCAACATTACCTATACGGTTGTTATTGACATTTCAATCAAGGAAGGTGTCGTGGAAAATAATAATCTTGATCTTAATTGTTCGCTTGAGGAAGTGGTTTCTTATACCGCTTTATTTAAAGAATTCCGCGATGACTTTGCTTGGAGCTATGAGGAAATGCCAGGGATCGATCCTTCGATTGTTGTGCATGAGATTAAAACCTACCTAGGTGTAAAACCTATTCGACATAAACTTCATCTGGTCCATCCTAAGAAGACCACGGCTATTAAGGAAGAAGTTGAGAAATTATTGAAATCTAGCTTTATCTATCTTGTCCCTTTGATGGAATGGGTTTCGAGCATTGTTCCGGTTACTAAGAATCAAGGGACCATTCGTGTATGTATTGATTATAGGGACCTAAATAAGCATTTTCTGAAAGACAACTAACCTATGCCCTTCATCAAGCAGATCATTGATAATTGCACAGGTAGCGTGATTTTCTCTTTCATGGATGGTTTCTCAGGGTGCAACCAGATTGATATTTTACCTGCTGATCAACATAAGACAACCTTCATCTTCCTGTGGAGAACTTTCGCCTATCAGAAACTACCGTTTGGCCTCAAAAACACCAGTGCTACATTCCAACGAGCCATGTCATATTCTTTCCATGATATCAAACATATTGCGGAACCTTACCTCGACGATTTACCTGCCCATTCATGACGTCGATTAGACCATTTTGGTCATCTACGGGCTATTTTTCTTTGATGCTAGTTCTACCGCATTCGTTTTGACCCACATAAGTGTATCTTTGCTGTCAAATCAGGTTGACTCCTCGGCTTCATTGTTTCCAAGGATGTGATTCGGGTGGATCCATTAAAGATTAAGTCTATCCTTGCTTTACCTCCACCTAATAATTTGACACAACTCCAAAGTTTGCAGGGGAAAGCAAACTTTCTTCGCCGTTTCATTTGTAACTAAGCTGATATTACCAAAGGATTTATGTGATTGTTGCATAAAGACGCCCCTTTCATCTAGGATGACACTACTCAACGATCTTTTGTTTCTCTTAAGAATGCATTGACCAATGCACCTCTGTTGCATCCTATGAATTATACGCAGGACTATATCCTTTACTTAGCAGCCTCTACTTCCACTATTTCTATGGTGTTAGTTCAAGAGGACCCTAATGGTGAGGAACACATGATATATTATTTGAGAAAAAGTCTATCTGGTCTAGGGCTCTGATATTCACATGTTGAAAAGTTGGCTCTAGCAGTTGTCATCGCTGTCCAGAGATTCTGCCATTACATTTTTCTACGCACCACCACATTTATTGCAAAATCTAACCCCATGTATCACATCTTGACACGTCAATTTCTTGGGGGAAAATATTCCAAATGGATCGTCATCCTTCAGGAATTCGATCTCGAATTTGCTAAGTCCAAAGCAAAAAAATCCTTGGTGTTTGCAGAGCTTATCTGTGACCTTCCCTATGCTGATGATGATACTGAGCCCATATATTCTCTCCCTGATGAGACTCTGTTCCTCATTATCATGTCGGACCCTTGGTATGGAGTAACCTTCTTTATCTCCAACCCAACGTTTTCAGCCCGATATCTCTTGTGAAGAGCACCATCGTATTAGCCATCATTCTCGCTGCTACCTTATCATCGGTGACACTTTGTATTTCCGTGGTATTGATACTATCTTACTATGATGTTTGACTCATGAAGAGGTTGAACGAGTTCTTAATGACTGTCACCTTGGAGCCTGTGGCGGTTATCTTTTTGGGATGGATACAACTCAAAAAATCTTGCGTGCCAGCTACTTTTGGCCCTCTATTTTCAAAGATTGTATTGAGGCAGTCAAAAAATGCCCACCTTGCCAAGTTTTTCACAAAAAGGCATGCACCCACCCCGCTCCTCTTCATCCTATTATTTCCATTGGCCCCTTTTCCAAATGGGGCAATGATTTCATGCAGTGTAAGCCTACCTCAGTTGGGGGGCATGGTTACATCATCGTCATCATTGATTACTTCACAAAATGGGCTGAGGCTATGCCTACCTTTCTGAATGATGGCCATACTGTAGCTCTTTTCTTCTTCAACCACATCATCACTTGATTTGGTGTTCCACATGCCATTGTCACTGATCATGGTTCACACTTTCAGAACCAGATGATGAGTGAGTTTCATGCCATTTGGGTTTTCTCCATGAAAACTCATCCCCGTACTATCCTCAGGAAAATGGTTGAAGCTATCAAAAAGGTCCTTAAGACCATGATTCAACGAATGGTAGGGGAAAACAATACATCTTGGCATCTACAACCTTTATGCACTCTCTGGGATTACCGTACTTTAGTGAAAACTGCTACTGGATTCACTCTTTTCCAGTTAGTATATGGCATAAAAGTTGTTTTACCCATCAAGAGTGAAATTCCCTCATTGAAACTCAAAGTAGAACTCCTGCCTCATACTTCTGCCAAAGAATAATGCTTCTTACACCTGACTAGGTTTGATGAAACATGTCGTGATGCCGCTCTCGTTAACGAGATGTATCAAAAGTGAATCAAGAATCAATACGACAAATCCGTCCACCCTCTTACTTTTGCAGAAGGATACCTAGTCCTCGTTTATGACCAAGCTCATGATAAGTTAGGGACATGTAAGTTAGAACCTCTATGGCATGGTCCTTACATCATGAAATGTATTTTACATAGAGGTGCCTACGAGCTAGTTGACTATGATGGAATCTCCCTGGGTGAGCCTCGAAATGGGCTTTACCTTAAGAAGTACTATGCATAGAACATCTAGCATGCATGCTTTGTACACTATTGTATTTTAGTTTGGTGTGTCTTTTTCTTTTGTGTTCTTGAGTTTTTTGCCTTAACCGCTTATACTGTGTCTTGTGTTTTCATGCAAAGATGATGTCTTCCTTTCCTATCTTTGTCAGGTTTGCGGATGGCGCTATTCGACACACCCAAAACGTTGCTTTTGTAGCTTGGGTCGTTTACCACTCTGATGAGTTGGTGAGTTTAGGAGGTATTTTCTTAGGATAGATAACTAACAACATGGAAGAATATCATGTTGTCATCAGACTTTTAACCGAAGCCTCCTCCCTAGGTGTTTATCATATGATCGTTAACCTAGACTCTCAACTTGTGGTCTGTCAACTTAATCGAATCTACGCTATTCACAATCCTATTCTACTACATCTCCACTTACGATTTTGTCATTTTGAACGAATGTTTGATTTTATCGAATACAGACACATACCAAGAGAACTCAATACCATTTCAGATTCGTTAGCCAATTACATCATGGGTCAGTATCTCACAGATAGATAAGGTTTCATAAAGGAAATAAATCATAAATCACATGTAAATTAAAACACATCACATTTAAAACATCATTTGGCATTGTAAAAACTCAGATATGTATATATATATGGCATGACAGAAATTTTTTGATTACATCAAAAAAGTACATAGAAGGGAAAAATGTTGGGTCCTCGTGCCCATAACATCATCATAAAGACCATACAAAAATATCAGTGAGGTCCTAGTCCTCCTGCATCACATTATGCTCTAAATAACACACCACCACATGGGCTACTCGTCTCAGTAAAGAGTTAATACTCTTAGGGACTCCCACTATGTGTCTATGCAAATGCAAGGGTACATCCTCCCTCTCAAGAGGAGGGATACCTGTCGTAAGACCACAGAGGTTTGTCTCCACCTCTCGGAGACCCCCTGCTGCTACCTCTTGATATACTGCTATCAGAGCATCCCCGTGGTGCCCCAATGCCGAGATATCTGTCGAACGTGTTGCTCCCCTGTCTGCATGATGAAATGATACATCCGTTAAAAACTCTTCTATGTACCCAAAAAAATTATATAAGTTTTAAAATAAAAAAACACTTGACAAGATCATTTTTGGTTTCTTACTTGACGCATCCCAGTCCACCCCATATGGAAGGACCAGGTCTATGCTTCCCTAGAAATCCACTCCGTCATATCTTAAGTCTTCTATCACGATCAATTGGTGTCCCATCCAAGCGAAGAAGTCAACAGTGAACCTGAACTCTGTCTTTGATCCTAGTCTCGGAGATAGGCTAATCCATCGCTCCATACATGGTTCTCCCACTGGCCTAACTACTAATTCAATCTGAGGTTGCATATGAGAAATGCATTCTAAGAAGAATGAAACCAATAATGAACCGTATCCGAAATGATTCTTCTTCCCTTCTTTGCATCTCATAATCTGCTCCTTCACATTCTGAAGGAACCTTGCACTCCAGTTAAATAGTGTTGGCTCTAGACACTGTAAACCATAGGCTACCTGTGATATTGAAACTCAGTGCGAGCTAGTACTTCCCGCTATACTCATAATGGAAAATAGAATGGACCGAAGAGGTAAATCCCTGATGTCCTTGATTGTGATTCTACCTCCCACTAATCTTGATCCTGGGACACAATGGTTTGCCAAGTACTCATCCACATGCACGGGAAGTACTCTCTGTCCGGATAAAATAACGGGGGCCCATATATTTGAGAGGCCAGTCAGGAAGTACACATCTTCCAACTCAATGGTAAGAAGCTACATTCCAATTTGGAACCCTTGTTCTGCAACGTTCCACAGCTTGATCATATAATCAAGAAGAAGAATATCTTTCTTCATCTTTTGCATTTTGAATAACTTGAGGAGACCACAATTCCTCAAGGAAGCCCTTGATCGGGGACTTTGAAAAGCAGCCACATCATCAAGCTCGTGCTCTCTTTCTTTCCACTCGATCATGACTTTTTTCAAGTTTACCTACAATCAACAACAACCAAAAGTCATTAGTCACGTTTTTTCGACAATTATTGGGCAATAAAAAACTTTAAAAAACATTTTTGCTCTTTTTATGAGGCCAATGCCCCTTTTACGCACACACCAGGGTGACAACACTTGTTTAAAAGGGCCACCATGGAATTGTGCAAAAAATATAACGCCTCACTTTACACATTGAAGGAGCGTTGACATTTTTGGGCATTTTTCTTGTGCTTTTCTTGAAGCGCCCCTCTCACTCCCACATCAGAGCGCTGGCGCCACCTTACCATCTTGCGGGGGCATTAGAAAAATCAGGAAGCACTCCCCCTAATGTTCTAGAGGAGCGCCAAACCCTTTTGAGCACTTGAGACAACCCAGGGCATCCTTTTTTAACCCATTTATTGCCTAAAAACGAAATGTAAACCGTGTAAATTGAAGGGAGGAAGAAAAGAACTAACCTGATCCAGACGATGACATAAATAGCTGACGATAGCTCCACCACTAAACAAAGCAAGATTCACCCTCCAAATCTCAAGTTCTCCACTGCTACAAATCTTTGCACAAATGAAATGGTAAAAGGCATTTTTACCCCATTTTACTATTATAAATTTCATTTTTGCCAAAGCATAGTTATTTTGGGTTTTTGAGAAATATTTTGGAGGCCTTATTAATACACTGGCATGCATTTTTGACATTATTGAGAGGTTTCAGAGCATTTTTTTTTTTTTTCATCTTTTCACATTAATGAGCATAGTCTTATTTCGTTCTCACGCTCTAAAAAACATAAGAACGCACCGAGTAAACTTTTATCTTTTTTTCGGACTCGCATGGATACACGAAAAAGGAACCCCATGGAGTCATTTTTAAGATCTTTTTAGACTCTCTAAACGTGAAAAGATTGCCAAGTGATCTTGCTTCCTTTCCCACTCATTAAAATGTTTGAAAGGGCGTCTTTCGAGTGATAATTTATCTCTTTTTCGGCCTCGCGAGACTAACATTACGAAAAAGGACAACACTGGAATCGTCTTTAAGTTATTTTCAGACTCTCTAAGTATGAAAAACCACTGAGTTTACCTTCTCTAGACTCATTAAACAATCATACATTGAAGGGACCATACGGGACCAAACCCTTACTTCTTCCAGTTTATTAAATAAAGGAAGAGGGACTTACCGAAGGTGAGTTATATTGAGCATGTGTTACCCTCCTCGAGCTCATTGAATAAAAAAGAGGTACTCTTTTATCTGAATGGGGGAAAAATTGAAAGAAGTAAGCCAAGAAGTTTTTGAGAACATTACCAATAACTCTTACAGTCTCCCTTGAACACGACACTTTGTCTTTGCACGCATTTTAATCCGCTGAACCTTTGCATTGAACCAATCCTCCTAGTTTTCTTACTCCTTTGGGTCACCCAACGAAAGTCACTGTATCCATTGCATCATCATGTTTTGGTCCATGTCATGTTTCTGCTGTTGTGCCTCAGTGTTCAAGGGAAGTATCTTCCTCGAGTGTCAACCATCAAAAATTTCCTGTTTCAAATACCCGTTTCAGTCCATGTTCATTTGATCCACCAATTTACGTCTTTGTGTCAGTTTCGTGTCGTTGATGGGGGATACATCAAGGCCCTCCTTCGATGAGTCTATTCCTGTCGACTTCAACACATTATTTTGGAACTAGACTTAGAAACCAGTTAGTACCTTGGGACCTACATGCCTTAATGGCAGGCCTCGTCGCGTCCGACAGTGGGTTTACATAATTGAAATATGATTGGATGATTCCATGGATGTTCGACTTCAGCTCATCCATTCACATTCGTTAGAATGTACTAGAGTACCTTGGAATCATTGACATCAATGGTGACTTCCCTTGTGCTTGTTAATGGTTTACCTCATTGACCGGTAATCAAGTGGTTTCTACCATGTTCAACATCAGGAGATCTATTCACATGGTTATATTCGTACTACATCAGGATCGGTAAGAAGACCCTATGTTGAGTTTTCACTCTTATATGTACTTTTCCTAGGTTGCGACAAAGTTTCTTTTGAATATTGACACATATACTGTCACATAGATCCACTTTGTATTGGTCGTGGCTATGTCTTGTCGTTTCATAGATCCACTGTGTATTCTTCATGGCTACGATTAGTTCAGGTCATAGGAGTATAGATCCACATTGTATCTTCAGTGGCTATACCTTTTTTTCAATATAATTATGGATCCGCAGTGTATTTTATGGCATCCATACCTTGAAAGTATTTATCACTGAAGCATAGGTATGCCTGCCTTGGGTTTGAAACATGTCATAATATTTGTTTGATGGTAGTGTGCATATTCTTCCATGTTTTCTGAGTCCATACCCTTGCTCAAAAAAGTATACAAAGTACTCCAGTCATCAGTTACTGTCTTTTGACTTCGCACTTTGGGGGGCAATCTGTTACACATCAAAATTACTCATTACAATGATGGCTTAGTGTTGTCATTACCAATGTCGCAAGTGTCGCAAAATCATACTGTCATCTTGTCTATATCCTGTTTCAGATGATATTATCAAGAACACTCAAAAGACACCTCAAAACACTGGTTTTGAAGAGGAGAAATCATTTGACATAGAGTATAAGTCTTTTGCCATGGAAACAACCACTCAAAAATCAATTTTGGAAGGCAACACTCCCCTATACACTGTCAGGGAGTGCCAACGATTTGTGCCCTCTTTTGGGGGAGTGTTCCAATGCTCTATGCCCCATTATGAGGGAGGGCTAACCTTTTTTGAGGGAATTTTGGATTGTTGAGGAAAATCAGGGAAGAATCCCCTCATATATGGAGTTGGTTGGATTTAGATATGAGGTCAAGGCTCGATCTTAGGGAATATCCACAACTAAAGGAGAAGAATCCTCAACTTATCCCAAGAATATATTAAGTGGTTAGGTCTCTCCAAGCCTATATAAGGAGTCCTCTTCATGGTGAAAGGAAGAGACATTGAAGGCATCAAACTTATGATCTCATAAGGGAGATTTATCATTGAAGCATCATCATTTTGTGTGGATTACTTGAGAAAAGGGTTGGACAAGGAGATCTTGGCAAAGCTGTTGCATCTACATTATGGTTGTAAGCACTCTGCTTTGTTTTCATTAATATACATATGTTCTTGGCCTATTTCTTTCAAGGTTGTGTTTATTCTACATGAACTTGTCTCTATTAGATAGATCTGGTTTCAAGCTAATCTTAGTAGAATAGGAAGTTTGTTCTGTCTTTGTTTTGTTTGCAAGATTTATCGAGGAGCTTGGGGATCAAAGCTCTACTCAGACTATGCGAGGATGAACATCATTAAAAAGGTACTTCTTTCTTCCTCTTCTCTATACTTTAGTTTAACTAGATTTAAAAGGATGTCAGTGACCAATGTTAGCACTCTTTCTTTCTTGGTATTAGGAGTCTAGATCCCAAGAGGGGATCCACTTGTCTGTAGGGGGATTCTTTTGTAACACTATCCATGTGAGGAATTTCAATAAGATTATAGAAGGTCCAAAACCTTATCACAATTGAGGGTTGAGGAAGTCAAAACCCTACCCCTAGATGGCTATTTGGCTATGTTAAATACTGGGCCTCTAGGAGGAGAAGGGGTTCCCATTCTTTAGTGTTGTATTTGTTCCATAGTTGAGCAGAACACCCAAGAGTGGTATTTTGAGAGCATAAAAAAGGAGGAGAGATCAAGTATTAGCCATACAGGTCATAGTTTCAATGAAAATTTGACAAAGAGTGCCTCTTTCTTTGTACTTTCATTTGAAGAAAAGAAAGCAGAATAATCTCACCTTCTAGATGGATTTTTATCCCAGATTGGATGGTGTTTGAATATTTATTTTTGATCTCTATTTTTTTCATTTCAACTATTTCATTTTAAGCAGAAAAACAACAATGAAAGAATTTGAGATCTAAAGGAAATTAACCTTTACAATAACAATTTCAGTATTTTTATTAGACTTGTTGTGATGAATTATCTAGTGGAATATCCATGACAATTTATAGATCAACAGAGTTGGAGAAGGGGTTCTTTGGAAAAGAAGAGAAGGATCACTGAGAAGATTCACGAGTTTCTAATCTGTAAATTTCTAGATATCGAAAACACCATTTTAATTATGCATTTTTTGAAAAACTAGGGTTGAGCAAAGCCATTTGATGTTGTTTTTCCCATTTAAATTCTGGGGTAAGTACTATTGTTTATGGTGTGTGAATATTATCCTATATATGTTTAATTATATTCTTGTTTTAAATATGTTGTTTGATTACTATGTAAACCTTGAGCACTACCCCAAAATTTCATTGAATTTCTAGCTTTGATCATTTCTTTAAATGATTTCTTGAGGATTTAATGTGTCAATAGAGGATTTGTCTATGTACTAAATAAATCGCCCTATTTCCAACTTCCTTGAGTGTAATTTGGTGACCAAAAAGTTCTTGAATATGGCCAATATATTGTTCGGATTGTGTAATTGTGATAATCTGGGTCAATTCACAAGTTAGGTTGATCCAGGGGGGAATCAGTGGCCACCCACCTATTCCACTAGCTCAAATCAAGGGTTTCCACCTTTACAGTTTTTCTTCAGTTTTTTGGGTCCTGAAATTTCGGGGTCATTTTGAGGCTCTAAACGACGTTTTTTGGGATCGACAATACCTAATATGTATTTAGAGGAAGATACTAGGATAGAAGGAATATATACTCCTCGACTAGACCTTTCCAAAGATGTATAGAATGCCCCAAAGAAAGATTGTATGCAAAAGTTACACCCTCGGAAAGTTGACGTATCAACTACCCCCGTCGAGGCCCACAAAACTTTTGGCGTTTCATCTTCCAGGGTTAGAGTTTTGGATTTTATTTATGTTAAAAAGGCCTTTTGAGCCTCATTGTAAACATCGAATTTTTGTGAATGAGCGTAGCCGACACATCTCTTCTCAGAGATAAGATACCACCATTCTGGATAGCTTGTGTGTTTTTGCATTTAACAACCTTTTGTATTTCAAACAATCATTAATAGAATCTGAGCTTTATTGTATTACCGTGTTCCTTTCCATATCTTTGTTTATTTCTTTGTTGTATCTCTATTATATTTATACCTTCATATCGTTCCTAAAAAACAATCCAGATCAGTGGTATCAGAGTGGTCTACTCCTTGTCATTCTTAGTGCATGTCCCCAACCAGGTCAGGGTATAGAGAGTTGGGTCTCGAGCTTGTTTCTCTTGATGAAAACTGCTTTTGTACACCCAAGCGACCTTCCATGGCATAAGAAAAGAGGGATGATGAGAAAGGATATCCTTTCAAACTATTTCTCAAGGAATCCCTCGCGCGATAGAGGAACAAGAGGATGGATAATTTCACCCAGATCCTTTGATGACTGCTAACAACAACATAGGCACCTTCAACCAATAGTCACTTAAGAGGTACAACACTCTTCAAGGTCATAAATGATTTTAGGGGCTAAATTTCGCAAATGGGCTAATTTTCCATGGTTTTTCCCAAAAAAAGATTCGCTAATTTCCATTTTTTCTAAAAATGATTCCCCAAAATTCCACAGAATAAAATTATTTTACCTTAAAAATCGCCATAATTTTATAGAAACGATATAAAATCCTTAGAAATTTGAAATTTTTTACAAAACTATTGCCAAATATTTTACATTTTGCATATTAAGGACTAGCAAGATTAGCCCATGTTTCTACATTTTAGTACAAATTTACATCTTTAAAATTATCCCTGTTTAAGGTGTAAGTTAACTTTGATATTCCTTTATTTGAAGGCCAGATAGATGTTGACGTTTTGGAAAAATTGTTAAATATTCTAGAGGGTTATTTCTCTGTCCATAATTTTTCCAACAATGAAAATATCACCTTTGCACTCCTTAAGACCCTTCCCCATGTCATAGATTGGTGGGATACTTACTCTGAGCAACATGTCGAGGATGAGTCTGTAGTTTTTGGGCCAAGATCCAATTGGGAGACTTTTTTTTATGCCCTCAAGGAACAATATTACCTTGTTAGAAGTTATGATGACTAGTACACAAGATGAACCACATTGCACCAAGAGAGGGGCCAAATAGTGTCGGAGTTAACCAATACTTTCCATACCTTGCACACTAATCTAGGTATCAAAGAATCCAAGCGACATCTAGTCATAAAATACCATGGGGATATGAACAGGTACATCCAAACCGAAATGGAGTTTCTTGACATCTCATTGTTAGGAGCCGCTTACTGATATGCTGTCAAAATCAAGCAGAAATTGAAGCAGTAGAAAAAGTAGGAATTTGGGTTTGCAAATACACAACAACCAAAGTATGGTAAAGGCAACCCTAATTCACAGAATAGCCAACCTCAAGAAAACTAGTCCAAGCCGTAGAAAAATAAGAGCAACGTGAAGATGAAGAAGGAAACTGGGAAGTGGTGTGACTTCCTCAAAATCCCTTGGCACAACACCGATGAATGTTGATCAAAACAGTCATTGGTATCTAAGCTCAAAGAAACATAGTTGAGCCCCAAATCAGAATCTGATTTAGACAATAATAAAAGGAGACATATAATTGATGCAAAACCCACTACTACTGTTGCGACCATAAAAATCCAACCAAAAGAACCATAGGATATTGAGGAGGGGGAATGCCTCTTGCATTCAAAGATGTGGGTGAAGGGGACCCCACTGCATTTTGTTGTTGATAGCGGAAGCCAGAAGAACCTAATCTCGACAGAGGTTGTCAAGCAGTTGGATTTTATGGAAACACCACACCCACAACCATACAACATAGGGTGGCTTTGCCAGGGTCGAGATCTTTGTGTCAGCCAACAGTGTCTCCTGTCCTATGACATCAAGCCCTTCAAGGATGAGGTACTATGGGATGTTGACCTAGCTTAAGTCTGTGATGTCATGTTAGGCCAACCATATATGTGGAAGCGTCATGCTATTTATGAGTCTTGACTATGTAGTGTCATGTTGTTTATGAGTCTTGACTGCATAGTGTCATTATTACTTTGGGGGGTCAACTCTATAGGATACCAGAGGTAGTTCCGACTACCATCCTGACAAAATAGTGTCGCAAAGTAATCTATCATACTAAATTTTTTATCCTCCTCACAATCTAGGAAGGAGGTGAACATAAGGACACTGCAACCACTGCACCCTCAGCCAAAGACCTTTCTATCCAGCAGAAGCATATTGTAGAAGAGAAAAAAAATATTGTTGCATCACCTACGGGGGTGCCTCCAAACTGCTTAATCCAACAAAGTTACAATTGATCCCTTCATACTCGTCATACTTCATATTCATTGACAAAGTCCTCCCACACTCAGGTAGATCATGCAGTTAGATCAGTTGAATAGATCCAACCCCTCCAACAATAGGTTCATAACAACCTTCAAAAAGCTAAGCATGACAACCTCTTCAACAAGGCAAGCAGTTCACCAAGGTTCATATTCAACAAAAGCTTCCCCATCTTCCATGGGAACTTGACGAAATGGGGACTATTTCTTCCTAAGGGGGGGAAGAATGATCCAGGCAGAAATCGGTGGCCACCCACCTATTCCACTGGCTCAAAACAAGGGTTTCCACCTTGGCAAATTTTCTTTGGTTTTTTGGGTCTTGAATTTTCGGGGCTGTTTTGAGGCCATAAACGATGCTTTTTTGGCTCGACAATGCCTAGAATATAGCCAAAGGAAAATGCTAGGATGAACGTAATATGTTCTCGGATATACCTTTCGACAAGGTATAAAATGCCTCAAACATAGATCATATGAAAAAGTTACGCCCTCGAGAAGTTGGCGTATCAAGTAGCCCCATCGGGGCCCACAAACCTTTTGGTGTTTCATCTTCCAGGGTTAGGATTTTGGATTTGCTTTATGTTAAAAAGGCCTTTAGAGCCTCATTGTAAACATCAGATTTTTGTAAATGAGCGTAGCCAACACATCTCTTTTCAGAGATAAGCTACCACCATTCTAGCTAGCTTGTGTGTTTTTGCATTTTACAATCTTTTGTATTTAAGACAGTCATTAATAGAATCTGAGCTTTACTGTATTACTGTGTTCCTTGCCATATCTCTGTGTATTTCTTTGTTATATCTCTATTTTATTTATGCCTTCATATCGTTCCTAAAAAATAATCCAGATCATAGGTTGTGCAATGATGATAATATGGATTAATTCTGAAGTCTATGACCATGGCAAGAGGGCAGTTTTGAATTGATAAAAGTTACAATTGTGGGATTATTGTCAATGTTAATTATTAAATTTATTCTAAAATCCTACCTAAAATGATGATGGAAATGGGATGATTTAGTTAGTGATTATCTTACAGTGTTGATCTTGGTGTTGACTATGGATTAATTACACCTCCCCACTTCTGACTGTTTTGGCTTGAATTTTATAGAAGCCTTTTAGTATGATTAATTTGTTGTTTAAATTACAATTCAGAAACCCAGTTTTATTGCAATTTTTTCAATCTGGACCAATTCCGAAACATGAATAAGCTATCATTATGGTTGTAGTTTTCAATGGATGAAAATGCACTTGTTAATTTTGAGCTAACATTTACCAAGATTTTTGTCTGACCTATTTTATAATGCTTTTCTGTGAGGTCATGGGTCTGCTAGGGTATTAAATCAATGGGGTTTCAGAGAAATTTTAACTTTTTTTAGGGGTAAATGTGATTTTTTTTACAATCAGTTATAATGTTTAAACAATTGTGTACTGACATTATCAGATCCTTTGTTTTTTGAGATGCAAAGGATTTTCAAGCGACAAGAAAGTGTATGCAGAGTTCAACATTTTGACTATTTATGGGTTGTATGGTGACATAATTGCACTTTGGGACAAGATATTCTGTTGTGATTGGTTCGATCATGGTTTAAAAATCATTGAAGGGGATTTACAATTTTCCTTGGTATAATTTGAGAAATGGGGGCTAGTAGCACAAGTTGAGACTCTTTTTGAATATTTTGTTTAAAAACTTGAAGGTTTTGGGATACTTGATATAGTTCTAGAAAATCCTCTTCCACTTGGAAGAATATGAGAATAAGTAAAGATTGAATTGAAAAAGGCTTGATTGGTTTCTCATATTTGAACCTTGGTTGGATGAATCCATAAGAATTAGACAATGAGTGTCTAGTGGGGGGGTCTTTGGACTTTGGACTTTGGATCACTCTCTTATACTATTTGAATTGATTCTAATCAAAAGAATCTTATTAAATCCATTCAAACTCAGTTATGAATGGTTGGAAGATGATTATTACAAATAGAGGATAAGGGGGTTTTGGGTTCCATTTAATAATACATTATGGGAATTCTCAACACTTGAGTTCAAAGAGAATTAAGCAAGAAAAAAAAGTATCTATTGAATGGTCACTTTTAAAAAAGGTAAAGGATGATATTCTTCTTTGGGAGGTGTAGGATAAATTAGAAACTCTGTACTCTAGTGATGGATTTGGCTTTCTAAATGACGAAACTCAAATAGAGGTGAAGGAATTGGGGGAAAGAAAATGAAAATTATTATTGGAAAACAAAATAGATTTGAGACCTAAAAGTCACCCCCTTTGGCTTCAAGTTGGTGATGAAAGTCCCAAGTATTTCTGTCACTTTGCAAATTTTGGGAAAAAATAAATTTAGATTGGAAAATAAAGAAAGAGAATGCCAGTTGGGAAAATAGTTTCAAGGAGATTATCAAAGAAGGGTTGGAGTACTTTAGAATATTTTATAACATTGAAAGGAGAGCTTCAATAGCATAAATTATTTGAATTCCAACATACTTTCCTAGATTTGTAGATGAGGATGATAATCAATCTCCAATGGAGGGGGTAGGGAGAGAGGAACTATTATTTGTACTTCAAAGCTTCTAGAAAGATAAAATTTTAGGCCTTGATGGGTTCTCTGTTGAATTATTTTTGGAATGTCTTGATTTCATTAAAGAAAACTTATGAAGAGTTATAGAGGAATATCGAGCTTTAAGTAAGATGTTGGCAAATTTCAATTAAATTTTTTTTTATCTGTTTTTTCCAAATATGATACACATACTTCATTTGGTAAGTTTAGGTTGATATCCATTTGTAACTATACTTATAAAATCATGACAAAAATTATAGAAAAAATGGCCAAGTACATCTTGTCCAAAAACATATGTGAGGAGTAGTTCAGGTTTTTGGAGGGAGGAAAATACATGAGACAGTCGAGGTAGCACAAAGACTTCACTTCATAAAGGTCAAAAACTTGAAGGTGATTCTAGTTAAGGTTGACCTTTCTCAAGCTTATGATAGAGTGAGCTGTCTCTATTTGAGATTATTACTTACGCATTTGGGTTTTTGTGCATATTTTGTTTGTTGGGTAATGAATCACATCACTTCTGTGACCTTTTTAGTATTCATAAACAAATCACCAACATCCTTTTTAGGCATGATCATGGAATTAGGGTCTCAAAGTTGGGAATGAATGTTCTCTGACTTGCTTAATTTTTGTGGAAGATACACTGATTTTCTATGATGGATCTAGGAGGGATGAAATAAAGGTAAATGAGATTATGGATCTTTATTGTCTTGCAATAGGCATGAAAATAAATTTAGAGAAGTAAACCATTTCCTACACTGGTATTTATGAGGAAGACCAAACATATGTTTCTACTATCTTCCCTTTTAATTTATCGGAGATGGAAAGTGACTTAAAGTACCTAGGGTTTTTCCTCAAACCAAATGATTACCACATAAAGGATTGGAAGTGGCTAGTATCAAAGGTTGAAGACATATTAAACCCATGGTGAAATCCATGGCTCTCTCGCGAAGGTATATTGGTGTTATTTAAATAAGTTATTCATGCCATCCCCATTTATTAGTCTTCATTGTTTTGGATCATGAAGGGTGTATTGTAAAGGATTAGGAGATTAAATGATAGGTGCATATGATTTGGTAGCAAAGAAAATAAAGGAATTTCTTTATTTAAGTGGAGAAGTTAACAATTCCAAAAGCAATGGGAGGCTAGGGATTGAATTTTTTTCCACTTTTCTTAAGCATTGTTAGCCAAAATTGTTTGGAGGCTAGCTCAAGGTTAAGGTTTTTGTTGTGTAAGGAGAAACATGTACATCCTAGTTATATTGAGGATTGGATCTAAAAAAATCTCAAGCACTCTCAAAACCTTTCCATCATTTGAGGGGTTGTTTTACTTACATTCTCTTTGATATGGAACTAGCTTGCTTGGTGCATGGAAGAAGGAAGAAAGGTCCAAATGGGGGTGGATCCTTGGATAGGGAGTGGTATAGATTATAGACTTCCAATTCACATTATACAACATTTAAGGAGCAAAGGAATGTACACCTTACATCAAATTGCAGACTTAAATATGACTACAATCTAACATCAGGAGTGGTTGTTGGAAAGGGATTTAAGATCAATGGAGGAAGAGGAACCCATGTAGGATGCTTATGTAGTAAATATTCGATCAAGATGTTAGTACCATATTTGTTCCTGACCTGGTATGATGGTATATCGAGGTCATTAGGCCTAGATCTAGAAAGTTGAAGGCATAAAGGCGAGTTTCAGGAGCTTCTGTGTAGTTCACAATCAATTTTTCCAAAGGCATATTTAAGAAACAATAAGAAAATCCATGCCCTTGTGCGAATAAGGAAAAAACTTAAGTTCTCGGGGCTTTGTGTAGTCCAAAGGGGCTTGTTGCAGTTCAAAAGGGACTTGTCACTGTCCAAACGGGGATTTTTGTAGTCCAAAATAACTTAAGCGCTAATAGCCTAGGAGCTTATGATGAGACCGTGGCCTAGGAACCAAGCGTCATCATTTCAAAACCTCGAAACATCAGATGGATGTAGGTGAGGGAAATCAACAACCGACATGTAGATCCAATTAAATATTGAAAGGGCCCATGACATCATTGTCGGGAAAATCCATTGGAAGTTCCCCCCCTTAGCTTAAGTTACAAAGTGCCAATGATGATTCCATCCTTGATGTCCAAAGATAAGCATGAGGATGAGCTAACAACTCGACATGCCAGTGGGGCACTGCCAGATCCAATCACCGCCTACAACGTGGATAGGGTAATCCCATATGATGGAATATGTCAAATATGGGTGACACGTGTCCTTCCTAGCTTCCACTTCAGCATGAAAATGTTCATGCCTTAGCTGTTTCTAGATTTTGGTCAAGCCTATATTGATGACTCTCCTGATTTCAGTGAAATATCAAAGAATTCCCCTGTTCCAACGACAGATCAATGAATCTCCTCTCGTTAGCGATAGACCAACGAAGAAGATCATCATGGATATCATCATTGGAAAAATGCAAAGAAAATTCCCCGACGCAATTTTTCACAGCGCCGCCAATGATGTCATCATCGCTGAAATGCATAAGAGATGATAGCTAGGTGTGCCAATGGGGTACTGCCAGAAACAATCTGGAGTTGCTGTGTAGACAAGTGGAACCCAACAAAGTCTCCCCAAAGTATATAAAAAATGGACGACATGTGTCCTTCTCCCCTGCCACATACGTGCCAGCACAGACTAGTGAGAGGGAACCACGTGTCACATATGAGATTGACATGACAAGTTTTTACTTAGTCAATTTCTATTTTCAACCATGGCGAGATCAATGGATCTCATTTGATCTCATATCCATCTGATCAACAATCAATATTTACTTCACAGTTCTCCTCTCAGAGTCACATTCAAATCCAAGCCTCAAGCACTCCGAAGAGGCTCCTCTGATGTGTTGGAAACATGCCAACGAATTTCCTCATGCGGTCACATGCACATTGTTGGAACCAGGACGAAGTGGAAAGGATGATTATCGTGGGAAAGAAAGTGTACAGAAATGAAAGTAACAATTGGAAGGTAACACAACACGCACACATGCAAGAAAGCCTGCACAAGGAAAACGACAGCTGGTGGAAGAACAACATGGGTGCATGGGAGGAAGACCTAATGTCGGTAGGGTTATGGTTTTGGTAATACATTGTAAAATGAATGAAGAGACCGAAATATATAAATAGAGATACACAGGTATCATAAAAGAGTTTTATTTGCTTTTGTATTAGTTCAGTTTTGGTAATGCTCTAGCATAACTATGTACGAGCTGATGCATTATGTAATATGGTTATGGACCAATTTTGTAAGCTGTTGAGCTAGAACAGAGGAGAGGAGGAATATTTGAGGATTAGATCACAGGCCGAGTAGCCTGGTGCAATCTAGTTTGCCTCATACAGATCTTACCCATCAGAGGGAATTGTAAGCGCGCTACGCTGGAGATGCAGAACTACCATAATAAAAGACCCAAGAGACAAATATTTGTGGACGTATCCTAGGAGGGGGATAACCAAGGTAATATCTATGTAATGTGATGAATGCATGTATATATTTATTTTCTTTCAACAGTTAATTGTTATGATTAATGAATGAGTTAATGCATTGTTATGGAATACGATTGTGTTGTTCGGGGAACTAAACCATGAAGGATAGATGCAACCCCGTGAGTACCAATGGATTTCAGTCATAATTCATAGTAGATGGATCATATTAATAACCCCCTATCTCATACTCAATCTTAGGATGTAAACACCTAAGTCTTACAACCACCCATTTAAAGCTATATCGAGTGAGACTGCATAGTGCACTCTGTACACTGTGTTGCCTTCTGGTTTACCGGGAGGGCCGATAGTTTTAGAGGCTTTGTTGGAAACCTAAAAGACATGAACCCTGGGTCAATAACTCAGAAAGTAAAAGGAAGCAGTTAAAACCAACAAGTGGTTTTGTTTCCGTGTTAGAAGGAACAAGAGAGGACCGAGTAGAAGAGCTAGATTGAACGAGAAAAGAACAAGCGAAACAAGAAGACCAATGAGCCATTAGAAGGGAATGTTTAGATCTTGGAACCCCATGAAAGAAGAAATTGAAGGTTGGTTGAGAACCAAAGAGATAGATTTTTCGCAGAAAGACAATAGAAACCCTACACTCACACCTCACAAATATCTGGATAAATACGTATTTACTGATTTACATGAAGTCTTTTTTTGTGATTTTCTGCATCTACTACAGCAATGGATACTAAGGTTGAAGGATAACCATGCAAATAACTGGATCCGATAGTTAGATTGGACCCAGGTACAGATTGAGCAGTTACAACAGGTGAACAACAAATTCATCCGCGCAGTAGACTTTTGGCTTGACAGTATTGTGGCAGGTTTCATCACTGAATTTGCAGTTGACATAGGGAAGTCATACAATGTAGCAGAGAAAGAATTTCTATGTGGACCTCAAGGAAGGTACATTCAATACTTGCATACTTCTATTAAGATACTACTATATAAAAAAGGTGTAATATGGAATCAGACAGCTAAACTTCCCTGTGTGCATGGGGGAAGGGGGGAAGCACTGACAGAGAGAGGATAAATGGAAGGAGGTGAGGATAAAGGAAAAAAGGAGGAGGAACCCTTGGACCTGATCATTATGGATGATGACCAACTTAAGTGGATATTGGTGTCATCAGGAATGACGTGTAGCAGAGTACCCTACCAATATAAGGTGAATACCAAGAAGAGAGTCGTAGCCACAAGGGAAGGCTTGGTGAGCGATGAGGAAGAGGTAGAGGATATCTAGGCTGTGGAGAAGATTGAGGAAATCATGCGCACAATGTATGAGAGGAAGATGAGAGGACCACGAACAGGAGGAGAAGGAAACCATCCTATCCATATTAATGTTAGTGTGGAACCCATAAACCCATGTGCGACTAATACACCAAAGAGAACACCGTCATTTAGACAACCGAAGTTCAAAGGAAGTCCGATAAAAAGAAGTACATCTACAATAGGAACAACAACTGGAGGGTCTAGTTCTGGCAGCACTAGTCAAGTATCTACACCATGCGAAGGAGGAAGTAGTTCAATATTCAGAATGGCAGGACACGATCCCACTATCAGATTACCAGAATTTCAAGGAGAAGAAACAGATGACCCGAAGAAGAATTTTTTCATTTGTGCAAAGATCTGGGAGGAAAAACAAATCACTGATGAAGATAGCAAACTCGTGCAACTAGCGATTACGCTAAGAGACTGCGCACTAGACTGGTACACGAGTCTAGACAAAAATAGTGCCCTTGGGACGACGAGGACACTGGAAGACATTAAGAAGCTACTGATTAATGAGTTCCAGAAGATGAGCTCAGAGGATCAGTACATGAATGAGATGATCGAGATAAGACATAAACCAGGAGAGTCAGTATGGGATATCAACCAGAGATTCAAGTGACTAAAGGGAAAACTAAAATACCTTATGACAAGGATGCAACATCGACACCTGTTTGTCAACTCACTACTCCCACACTTAAAATATCCCTTATGACAACATAAATTTTAAACACAGGCAGAGGATCTGGAGGCAGCCTTGCAACTGGAAGAGAACCAGTACCAGCAGACAAACCCAACCATTGAGGAATTGAAGGAGGATTTGAAGAATCTAACATTTCAGTTGAACCAGAATAAGAATAAGGACAAATGAGAAGCCATTTGGTGCACTGCATGCAGGATGGAAGGACACCACAAGAACAAATTCCCAACATTCATGCAATATATGGCAATAGGTATGCCAAATCTGCTACTAAAGGGAGGATTATGGTGTGAAATATGAAAGGAACTAGGTCATGACCCTTATTACTGCACGATGATGCATAAATACTAGATAGTTCTGAAGAATTCATATTGCACCTTTTGTAAGTTAGTAGGACACAATGATAAAGATTGCAGAACTATGGAGCTGATGTAGGAAAGAATATCAGATGCATACAGGGTACAGGACGGAATGATGACTAGGCAAGCAGCGCCACAGTTCAATCAAACCCCATCTCCATACAATACTGCGCAATAATAGTACAACACTTCACAACAGTAGTACAATACTGCGCAACAATCATACAACAATGTGCATCTGCAGTATAACCCAACACAACCCCAGTACAATACTGTGCATTATAATCAGGAACCACAGTATAACACGCCGAGAGGTGACCGAGTAGGCTACCGAGGAGGAGGATGAGCTAGAGGAGGTTTTAGACATGGTAGAGGACCCGTCACATGTCACAATTGTCAGCAACTGGGACATTATGCATGAGAATGTCCACTTCCACCAACAACTTGTATGTATTTTCATGCATCGGACCGCGATACATAGGAATGTCCGATACTACTAGTAAATATTCAGGAAAAGAGGAACCAGAACAACCAGAATGTCCAGTGGATTTCAGCTGAAGCTAGGGATGACGGACGAAACATCAATATAGTCACTCGTGGAGGAATGAAAACAGGAAATGACGCAGTTCAACAGGAACCAACACAAAACCAATGGGTAAAGAAGAACACCGAACTAAGAAAGAAGTTTGACGCACCAAAAGAAAAGGAGACTTTTAAGGAAGCCAGACAAGAATTTCAAAAGGAGGACACAGTGTCAACTTCAACTACACAACCATCCAATGAAGCCCCAAAATATGAGATGCCACCATCATTGTATCATACCAATGGAATGCAGCCCAAGAGAAAAGTAAGTACAATCAAAGGATTTTTGCAATCACGCATGAAAGTATTAGGTGATCCTCCATCTATGAAAATATTGAAAAACATACTAGAGAAATGTAGCAGCGAGAAGAAAGAAAAACTAGACCCAAAAAATGTCAATCACCTACACACCAGAAGAGGAACAAGTAGGGAATTTAGACTAAATGCTAACATTGGAGATTTCAACATGGGAGACATTATACTAGACCTAGGATCCGAAGTGAATGTGCTACCCAAGAAGACCTGACAATGTATGGGAGAGCCAACACTGGGATACTCAAATGTCTAATTAAAACTAGCAAACTAGCATAGAGTCCTACCAATAGGTAGACTGAAAGGAGTAACAATATATCTTGATGGAGTGCGCACTAAATCAGACTTTGAATTCATTGAAATAGTGGACGACACAACACCTTACCTGACACTGCTTGGTATGGATTGTGTGTTTGACAACCAGACCATAATCAATTTGAAAACCAGGAAAATGACATTTTAATTTGGAGAATACAGGGTCATAGCACCACTAGATCCATCGGAAGGGGAGAGGTTTGTAGGACCCACTTGCCTGGACTTAGAGGAGATCGACCAGCTGTACAGAACAACTGTACGCGGTGAGGTTTACATAAACCCAACTACAGACGAGGTACTCAGTTGGTGGAGCATCACTTCATGTGCAACAGACTCAGACATTGGGTTAGAAAACTAGCAACAAAGACTACACGAAGTATCCACGCTAATATTTTCAAGAATAGACCACGCAGTAAGATGGGTAGGCACAAAAATCAGATAACCACCCAGTTTCCAGGGACTAAATGATTTGGAAACATTCTTGACACAATAAGAAGATGAAGTATTAGAAAACCAGTGACTGTTAGCACTCAAGGCCACACCCGCAAGATGGTGGGGTGCACATAAATAAACCATTACAGACTAGTATCAATGTAAGCGACTATTGCGCATAAGGTTCGGCACCGAACAAGAATACAACAAAAAATAGAGATACCAAGGACAAGAGGCATTGGAGGAACACTTGGCAAAGTGAAAAATGTTGTGGAAAATGACACCACCAGAGGAATGGCCTCATCACTTCATACATACTTTAGAGGGCATATTAGCGAACTGGTACATAGACCAGGAATTGAACAAAGGAACTACAACATGGAGGACATTACAATAGAACTTCACAATCACTTTCTCATTCAAGCATGAGAACCCAAACATAGATGCAACTCTCAAATTAACCAGAGGAGTAATATTCATTGAAGAACCGGAAACATAATTTATCACAGAAGAGAAACAGTTGAATAAACAGACAGTCAAGGAGCTACTGTCATGTTATCATGTACATGAGGAAGCACTAGATGAAGATGATCGATGCGAAATTCAGATCGAAGAAGTATAAGGTGAAAGAGATGTGGAAGGACCACCCATAGAATCAGAAGTCATTGTTGTGCCAATCAAGGTAAAGAAAGTTAACATCGAAACATATGAACAACCCAAAATGGCCAGCATTGGAGACTATTGGGATGAGCAAATAGTAGAAAGAATAACAAAATTGTTGCGCGAATATAGTGACCTCTTTCCCACAACATTTACAGAGATGAAAGGTATAGCAGGAGAACTGGGAGAGATGAAGATACCACTCAGACCTAAAGTGAGACCTATAAGACAACGACCCTATAGACTAAACCCCATATATAAACAAAAATTTAAATATGAGATTGATCGGATGCTCGAAGCCGACATCATTGAACTAGTTGAGGAATCAGAATGGATAAGCCCGATGGTAGTATAGGACAAGAAACAAGGAAGATGGATTAGGATATGCGTCGAATTGAAGAAGTTGAAAGATGCATGCCTACAGAAAGCTATCAGACTCGGAACAAAATTATTACATGATGGAAATAGAAGGCCTAGCTATGGTCTATGCACTACAGAAGTTTAGACACTACCTATTGGGAAAACACTTTAATATGTTTACAGATCATTCAACCCTGAAATACCTAGTCAACAAGCTAGTGTTGGGGGGGAGAATCTGTCACTGGTTACTGCTATTTCAAGAATTTTATTTTGAAGTAATAGTTAAACCAGGAAAACTGAATGCAGGACTTGACCACCTATCTAGGGTCACAAATAGAGAAGAACCTATGAATTTAGAAGGCACCTTTCCGGATGCACAATTATTCTCAGTACAGATTGCTGATGACTACTTCGCAAAGATCATCCAGTACTTAAGAACAGTTACTGTGCCGCAAGAATATACTACCGCATAGAAGAAGAACCTGGTAGTCCACGCAGTCAACTATCAACTGATCATAAGAAACCTATGCAAAAAGGGTGCAAGCAACATCTTGTGAAGGTACGTATTAGAGCATGAATGACCAAGAATTCTAGCAGAATCCCATGAGGGAATCGCAGGAGGGAATTATACAGGAAAAACTACCATGTAGAAGGTACTACGCGTAGGACTATGGTGGCCAACAATTCACAAGGACTCGAAAGAATACTGTCAGAGATGCGATGTCTATCAAAGGGTAGGAAAACCCTGTTGGACAACTGAGAGGGGGGGTGAATCAGTTGTTACCGTGCTTAAACAATTATGCTTCTTTTAAATTCTTTACAAGGCACTCAATGATGATCACAATAATGCAGAGAAATAAGCAATGGCACATTCAACATCAATCACATATATGAGATACATAGAGACAAATATTTCCTGAGGAAACCCATAAATGGTAAAAACCTCTTCTTCTTTATATGATAAGTATTATTTACATTCTTTACATTATCATACATATGAGAACCATCTCATTGTGAGGCTACAACCTCTGTTTTTGCAAGCTACAACTTGCTGAGAGCACCAACTCTCTGTTTTCTCTAGCACCCACTAGAAGGAAGCACCAACTCCATGGTTTCTCTAGCACCAACTAGAAGGAAGCACCAATTCCCTGGTTTCTCTAGCACCAACTAGAAGGAAGCTGCAACTCCCTATGTTCAAGAACCCACTTGAACCTCTGAGGACACCAGTCCTCCCTAGCACCTCCCTACCACCCTGATTTATGAATATCAATTACTGAGACTTATTACAGTGATATAATGTTTAACAACATCTTACCAGTTTCATCACTGTTCTGCAAGATTTTCGCTGCTATGTCTGCCTCACAGTCTTCCTGCACGCATCCCCTGCACTTTCTGTTCTTCTATCTTTTGTACTCTATGCACCATTCCTCTTCAATGCACCATTTGTCTTCTGTGCCTCCCACCTGCTGCACTCCACCTTCTTCTTTGCACATGCATCACACCCAACAACAACCAACCCCCTATCTCTTCTTTGTCTAACATTCTTATCCTCCCTGTGTATCTTGTGCACTCACCGTATGCAGTGGTTCTGCATGTTTTTCATGTCGTGTGCTCTGCCTGTTCATCATCACAACTCTTCAGCTTCTCTGGCTGTTAAACCCATGCGTCCAGCATCACTGGGTGTTACACTGAGATTCTTCAGCCTCTCTGGCAGATGAGACTCGTCGTCTTCTTTGGCACAGTCGAGATTAACCTCTCTGTTGCAGTCACAGGCTTCAAATTCTCTTCCAGCTGTTAATCGCCTCTATGGCCAGTCCTCATTCCACTGGAAGGTTCCCTTAGACTCTTCCACTTCTCTGGCATTTACACAGAAGTCTTTTCCACACCTCTAGCAGAAACCATCAGTAGTTTTCTTGCAGTTACAGTGCGAACCTTGAAATAGAGCCTAGATATGCTAGCTCCTTCCTCTTCCATGACTATCGGCGATGACCATCAACTATATAGACATTTCATCATTTCGGCATTTCGGCATTCAACAATTCGGCATTCGTGTGACCAAGTGTCTCGACACTCCCAGTCGCGATCCCTGAAACTCCGAAAAGGAGCTTGTCTGCACTAGCGCCTTCCCCCATATTTCACCGATGTGACCACAGGCAGTGACCATCGGTTAGTTCGAAACTGCATTTCACTATTTCGCATTTCGGGGATTCTCCAGTCAGTCCCTTGACTCCTCCAACTCCCAATCCCTGAAATGGGGTTTACCACGAACTAGCTCCTTCCTCGATATGACCATGGCCAAGACCAAGTGCTTATCCATAAAGCGCTTTTCATGATTTCACATTTCAACACTTCGGCATTCATGTGGTGAAGTGTTCTTGACACCTCCAAGTTCCGGTATCCGAAACTCCGAAATGGAGTCAGATCAACAGTCCGGTACTCTAGTGTTCCTAATTTCGGCGAATCATATTTTGCGACTCCTGTGATGCAGTGTCCTGAATCTTAACCTCTCAACCTCCCGGTATCCGAAACTACGGTGTGGAGTCTTTTATCATTTCACAACTTCGGGTTTCGCGACTTCGGGACTCTTTATGATGAGATTCTTTATCATTTCCATCTCTCAGTATCCGAAATCCCGGTATCGAATACTTCGAAATGGAGTCGGATCAACGGTCCACGATCTCCTCGAACCAACGACTTAGATCATTTCGCCATTTCGCATTTCGTGATTTCGGCACTCCTATTGATGAGAGTCTCTGACATCTCCATCTCCTAGTAACCGAAATCCCGGTATCTAACTCTCTGAGTGATGCGCCTTTCTCGGGTTTTTAGGATTTCGCATTTCGACACTTCGGGACTCCTGATGACGAGAGTTTCTGACATCTCCATCTCCCGGTAACCAAAATCCCAGTATTCAAAACTCCGAGTGGTGCACCTGTTTCAGGTTTTCGGGATTTCGCATTTCATGACTTCACGAGTTGAAAGGTTGGAGCATTTCATTCCTTTGACTTTTCAGTCAGCGAAAGCATAATATTTCGCCATGTCTTCTTCTTGGATCGACGGTCCAGATTTGTCCTTGATCCAACGGTTCAGGTTATATTGTGATTTCGCATTTCGCGACTTCGGGACTCCTATAGTGGGAGTTCTTGACATCTCCAACTCCCGGTATCTGAAATCCCGGTAGTCGAAACTCCAAAATGGAGTTTGACCAACGCTTTGATCTTGCCATTCGATCATCGTTGCGTTGCTGGTCTTCCTTGCCTGCTTGTTTGCCATCAAATGAACAAGCACACCTTCACACTACATTCGACTCTGCACTAACTCGTCCTAAGCTTACCTTGTCCCTAATTTGCCATCGATGCATACTCTGATATTTCCATCAATGTCAAGAATACTTTGCCTGTTAAACATGCCAACAAACCCAACAGAAGGGACGAGATGCCACTACAACCAAAAGTAACACTACAAGCATTTGACAAATGGGCAATCGACTTTGTGGGACCAATTCACCCACCAGCCAAAAGAACCGGGGCAAGATACATTATCACTGCGATGGAATACCTAACAATATGGGCAGAAGCTACACTAGTAAACAATTGTAGCGTAGAGACAACTACACGCTTCTTGTTCGAACAAGTCATCACTAGATTTGAGTGCCCAAGAGTTTTGATGAGCGACCAAGGCACACACTTCATAAACAATACCATCCGCACACTGACTGAAGAGTTTGAAGTTCATCACCAGAAGAGGACACCGTATCACCCATAGGAAAATGGCACCGTAGAAGCCTTCAAAAAAATTCCAGAGAACTCACTAACAAAGATTTGTAACGTCAACAGAGATGACTGGGACCTCAAATTACCAGCAGTATTATGGGCGTATAATACCACATGCAAAAATTTGATAGGGCACACACCATTCAAGCTAGTCTATGGCCAAGAAGAAATAGTGCCATTAGAATTTTTAGTACCTAGCTTATGTGTAACAACTATCACACATATGACAGAACAAGGCACAGTACAAGAAATAGTGAATCAATTATTGTCAATGGAGGAAGACCGAATCTTGGCACGATTCCATCAACAAGTGAAGAAAACAAGAGACAAATCTTGGCATGATCAACACATCAAGAAGAAAATGTTTAAGGAAGGAGATCTAGTATTTCTCTATGACAACAAGTCGTTTCAACACCCGGGGAAGCTCATAATGCATTGGTTAGGATCATACGAGGTAAAATCTGTCACAGACAGAGGAGTTGTACAGTTAAGAGATTTAACAGGCACAAACCTTAGAGGAATGATCAACGAGAGCCGAATGAAGCTGTACAAGGACAGTCGACCACCCATCGTGCAGTAAAAAAAATTAAAAAAAAGAAAAGAAAGAAAGATAAATTTTTAAAAATAAAAAAGAGAACAAAAAGGAAACCAAACTAAAAAGCGTGCAACACGCTGGAGAGAGAAAGACCACATAACGTTTGAAACACAAATTTGGAAAAAGCACGTACAATGAGAAAAAAAGTGGGAAACATAAATTTGGCAAAGGCAATATGACAGGACAACACTAAGCGGAGTTAAAGGACGACAAGCATCGATGGGACATCACATTAAACATGCCAACAGGAGACGACAAAGAAAACATAATGGAAATTACTAAACCGCCACAGATGCATTGAACCCATAGTTATGAGGCATTAAACACATAATGGAGAAAGTGTCCTTGAAAATCTTTGTGACCATCCCATACAACACACAAGCACGGGAATGACTGGTCTATTCGTGAAAGGAAAACAGAGCGAGAACAATAGTTGTTGGAACGACCAGAGTGAGACCACATAACTCCCAGAAATTACTCGAACTTAGAAAATGTTTGACAATCACCACTATGGCACCACTGAATCCTGCAGAAGCAAGTCAGACAGCCAAACCAACCAGGGTACAAACTAGGTCACGAGGACCGCTGGAAGAGAATGAACAAAAACAACCAAAGATCATTGACATCGATGAAATCCTATCCCCAGAGAGGACACTGGTGAACTCTACACTGATACTAGAAGAAATTCAGCAACCACAAGAAGAGGCCATTAAAGTGGATATGCCAGTAGCGATGAAGGTGCCTCAAAATGAGGAAGTGGAAACCCAACAGGAAGTGTAGCCAAAAAGAACTGAAGCAGCCTTGGAGGTTAACGGAACGATAAAAAATTTGGAAGAACTAGCGCAACCAGCCGAGTCGCAAATGACCATCTCAATAAAACCAGTAGAGGAGATCACTGCCAATGCCTCGGCTTGGCCAACATGGCTGATGGGGGAACAACTGGAAGTTGTTGGAACTTCAAACCAACCACCGTAGAAGTAAGACATAATTAAGATATCGAGCTCACCCCGTAAGAAACTTGCAACATAGATTATTCTACCACACATACCAGCTGGAGTACAGGTAGAACCAGAGCTACTGGGTCATGTCAGGAAGCTCAAGTATTATGACCATGACATATCAGATGAAACCAAGTTCCAAGAACTTTCACAGAAGGTCTTCATGCAGACCATAATTGTAAACCAACTTGGAGAAACAATTAGCCAGCCACACTAGTGGGCCGCTGGGATGGACAAAACATGAATCTTAGGTTTGCTAAAGTTACCACATTTTGGTAGAGGCCAGTATGTGACAAAATGCGTCAAGAAACTATTAGCAGTCACACATGGAGGGGACATATGGCTGGACAAACCCATCCCCATAATTTTTGAGCTTATCACACAAATCACAGGGTTACCAACCCGGGGTATGGATCTTGCATTGATTCTGGACGAAAAATCCAAGGAGAAAGTGTTGTCAGAAGAAATGAAGAAGAAATATGGCATCGCCAGAGGGACGAGGGCAATCATAATCAAACGAATCAACAACACAGCCACACAACTGGGCGTAAATATATTATCTTGCAAATTTCTCTGAAAATGCCGCAAAGAGGAAGTACTAGAAGGAGTCATTGTAGTTGCAACTCAGTGCAGAGAAGGCACCTCTATGAGTTGGGCGCCATATCTATTGAACTTGTTTCAAGAGGATTGCAAGGATGTGCAGGACCTAGGCACATAGTTTCATTACTCATGACTGATTATCCTAATAGCCTTCCTGGGATAGTGAGAACCAGGGTATGTGGTCTTTTGTACCAGACCATAGCCAATAGGAGAGAGATACCTCTTACTGAGATCCGGGCCACAGGCCAGGAAGAAGAGGGAGAACATAATCATATTCAAATCATATCTACGGGATATACAAGAAGCTATCAACCGATCATGGAGAATAACAATAGAGGCTATCGCGTGATATGCGAACATCGCCAATTTTTGGGCCACAAGACAGACAATGTGGATTCAACCAAGGCAAGATCCAGATAAACAGTGGCTACAAATGCACTACTGTATCACAGAGGGTGATATCAACATGGTCATTAGTGAATGGCCTGATGAATGGAGGATCCCAACCATTACCTAGGAAGTATCGAAAACAACAACAGAAGGAGAGGCAGAATAGGCGGAAACACATCCTCTGAAAATCCAAGTGCCCAAGAAACCACGAACAAGCCAAGGCAAGCTGACTCAGGAAGGCGAAGGGTCCAAGTAGATAGGGACCCAAAAGGGGAAGAACGAAACTACACAGCCGACCAACAGACAGATGAAACAAGCTAAGGGAGCAAGGGAGACCGCCCCAAACCCCATCACACAGGAACCAGGGGGAAATAAGAGACCCGCCACGTAGGAAAGAGGCACACACACGAAATCAAAGGCATAATGAGGATCTCTAGAATATACGATCATGAAGGATGATGAGGAAATGATTGCCAGAATGGTCCAGGATTGCTTAGCAGAAGATTTCGATCATGTAGTGCATCACAGGGATAAACTGCAAAAAGATCTGGTAGAAATGGGACAGTTACTCAAGAAATTCGGGGAAGCATAGACATCAATCAGTAGCAAAGGCACAGATCCATCGAAAATATAGGCCAAAGAAAGAGTGGACTTAGAAGAACGAGACCCAGTCCACCCCATGCCACACACAAACGCAATGATTTACATCAAACCTAACATGCTGCGCATGGATTAAATCGTGGGGCAGACACCCCTGAAGGATATGGACCACATCCAATTGGTCTTGACACGGATTCCATAAAGGGAAATACACAAATTGTAGGTTAGTGTCGACCACGAGGTATAGTCTCATGCACATAAAAACTTAGTTGAGCTACAAAAAGCAACAAAGAAGCGCGAGGCACTGGAAAAAGTTTGTGAGAAGGCCAAGCTCAAAACTCACGAGGAAAAAGAATGTAGGAATGAACTAGAATGAAGAGTGGGAGGCATTTTTGAGAAACTCCCAAGCACCGCACAAGGGAATGAACTCCCGGTAGCAGGTAAGATTGACTAGATTGCACAAGCAATTGATCAATATCAGAAGGAGATCGAGAATCTCCGCAAACAACTCACACCAACCACTCCACCGACAGTGAAGGAGAAAAGGAAGCAGGAAGAAACAACACAGCTACAGGAGATGGAACAACAGGTTAGCACAACAGCCGAATTGCTCGATAAAACAACGCAACTTTGGACAAGGTTGGAGGAGGATCCACAGCTCCAATGCTGGGAAAAGGAAGAGGAAAGGATCAATGCAACGATCCAAGAACTCAAATAGAGGCAGAATACCATGCCAATCCCAGAACGATTCAAAGGGACGTAGGAGATAAAGAAGATGCAGGCAAAACTTATCATTGCACAAACACATAAAAAGGAGCGTCAGGCTCAAATAGAGCCACTACAGGAATGGGTAGTAGAATAATCGCACATTCAGAAGGAGATAAAACACGAATAGCACAAACCCAGACCGAATATGCAGGATTGTTGAGCGATGAAGTGGCAGTTCAGGTAATAGACACCATCAAGGAAAAAACCACGTAAGCACTAAAAAAAGTAGCAGAGATCAAGGAAAAGTTCCAGACGATCACCAAGGAGATTGAAGAAGCTCAGAAGGACTAGGTGACTCGGGACGAGTCACATGTCAGTGTTGGGGGCCTGTTGGCACTAGGTCAAAGTGGAAAGGAGAATGATCATGGGAAAGAAAGTGTGTAGAAATGGAAGTAGCAACTGGAGGGTAACACAACACGCGTGCATGCAAACAAGAGTGCACAAGGAAAACACCAGCTGGAGGAAGAACAACATGCGTGCATGGGAGGAAGACCTAACGTCGATAGGGTTAGGGTTTTGGTAATACATTGTAAAATGGCTGAAGAGCCCGATATATATAAATAGAGATACACATGTATCATAAAAGAGATTGATTCACTTTTGTATTAGTTCAGTTTTGGTCATGCTCTAACATAGCTATGTACGAGTTGATGTGTTATGTAATATGGTTATGGACCAATTTTGTAAGCTGTTCAGCTAGAACAGAGGAGAGGAGGAATATCTGAGGATTAGATTGTAGGCTAAGGAGCTTGGTGCGATCTAGTTTGCCTCATACAGATCTTACCCATTAAAGGGAATTGTAAGCGCGTGACGTTGGAGATGCAAAACTACCATAATAAAAGAGCCAAGAGACAAATCTTTATGGACATAGCCCAGGAGGGGGAGAACCACAGTAATATTTGTGTAATGTGATGAATGCATGTATATATTTATTTGCTTTCAACATTTAATTGTTATGATTAATGAATGATTTAATGCATTGTTATGGAATACAATGGTGTTGTCTGGGGAACTAAACCATGAGGGATAGATGCAACCCCATGAGTACGAGTAGATTGCAGTCATAATTCGTAGTAGATGGCTCATATTAATTACCCCGTATCTCATACTCAATATTAGGTTGTAAATACCTAAGTCTTACAACCACCCATTTAAAGCTATCTCGGGTGAGACTGCCCAATGCAGTCTGTACACTGTCTTGCCTTATAGTTTACCAGGAGGGCCGATATTTTTAGAGGCTTTGTTGGAAACCCGAAAGACATGAACCCTGGGTCAATATCTCAGATAATAAAAGGAAGCAGTTAAAACCCAACACACATGCATGCAACTATGTTAATGCGCATGCATGCAATCTATTTATGAACTGTTCATGTAACTATGTGATCTATTCATGACCAGTCTATGTAATTGAGTGATATATATTGTATATACGAGCATACCCATAGAGGTGTGAGTGAAATGTGTAGTGAGTGTGTGAGAGCAAGACGCAATACTGAGGTGATTGTGTGTATGATACGAGAGGATGGTTGTATGCCTGGGTTGGCTGTTGTAATTCTCCCTTGAATAAAAGAATACCGATTATCATTTCCCATGTTTTTTTCCCTCATTGGGTTTCCACATAAATCACTGTGTCAAATTGTGGGATTGTTATGTTTGGTTTAATGCGTGTTTGATCTAGCTCATTTATGCTCTATTTTATGCTATGTTTTGCTTCCTCTTCCCAGCAGTGGTATTAGAGCCAAGGCAAATTGAGTAGGTGCTACAGGTGAGCCAAGGAGAATTGCGTGCAGGTCTCTAGTGAGCACAAGAAGTTTAAGGTCATTGACGCTCCCTAGGAAGTGTTAGACGTTTAAGGTCATCGACTCTCCCTAGGAAGTGTTAGAGGCGCGCCGATGCTCTCACACTTAAGAAATCCAAAATTTCCTGAAATCAATGCACCTGGTTTGTGCACCACGGAGTGCTGGAAAATCGACACTCCCCCATCCACATTGAAGGAGCGTTGATCTCTCAAAGTAGCGCTCCCTTTCCACCTAAAGAGAGTGTTGATCTTTAACAAAAAAAAAATGCATGGTTTAAAAGGTGCGAATGGTATGAAGCTTTTTTAAAAGGGAGAATATTTTATGAGTTGATGATGTCTTGTTAAGTGGAGGATATTATTTAATAAAGGTGAGGTGGACCTTTGTTATGCACATAATACAAAAGGTGGAGGAACCGAATTTATGGAAGGAGGTGAGCCTTTTATTAATATATAAGGTGGATACCTTTGTTTAAAGAGTGATTAAAGAGTGATTAAAGAGTGAGTGGACATTTAAAGGTGGATGCCATATAAATATTTTTCCATTGGGAGGATATTAAATATTATTTTTAAAGAGTTGAACTTTTGTGGATTTGGTAAAAGGTTTTATTAAGGTATAAAAATATTTATTAAATATTTTTTAAAACCTTTTCACCGTTAGTTTTGGGTTCAATCTTGAAGTATAAGGCTATTTTTCCATATAAAGGGCTTGATTTTACAAGAAATGGTTTTGGGAGTTTTTTTGCTAATGGTGAAAGTGCAAGTTCTAAGTTTGAGGTGGAGAAATTCAGTTGCAAGAATAGCTTTGAGCTATAGAAGCTTAAGATGTAGGATCTTCTTATACAACAAGGAAACAAAAAGAGAAACAAGAGCGGTGATGGTTGAGTCACCGTGAAGGAAAAGAAAATGTATTTACTTTGGAGTTGTAGAAATTATTGATTGCATGTAAATGGGCATATGTCTGTAAGACCTAGATAGGCATGCATACCCCTGGTTTTATTAGGTCACCTATGAAAAGTCCAAATATAGATTTAGGTAGATTGAATATGTGGGGAGGCATGTATGTTGGGTTAACCTTGACTCGGTGGAAGAGTTAATGAGTTAAATCCAGTTTTTCATGTCAAAGCAAGTGGTTTTTCGGGTCCATGTTTTTTGGGTAGCCCGTGGTATTGTGTCCATGGATTGCATGTAATGAAGCCTATATAAAAGGCTTGGTGAAATCTATTGTAAATGGGCCTGGAGGTAAGTGGTGAAGGCTCACTTGGCTGGTTTGGCCGGATTTGGTCAAAGTTGTTCGAATGCAAAGTTCGAGGTGGAGAAACGTGTCTAGTTTATAAAGGTGGGTCTATAGAAAGGTTGATGTGTTGGCATGTCAATCAAGTGTTTGAGAATATATGATGAAGTTAAGTTCATATCCATGTAACTTGGAAAGTATTGCAAAGAAGTTGGGATCGAATAGGCATGTTCAGTAATGCCAAGTTGCAACAACAGTTGTGGACAGAAGCGGTTGTGCTATCTGGTAACTCGGTCACCATTGGTTGCAAAAGACAAGAAGATTCAGGAAGAGGTATGAACAGGTCATCTGATAATTACTCAAATGTGAAATTATTCGGTTGTGATGCTCATGGTTTTTTATCAACTTTCTAAGTAGGACCTAGATCAAACAAGTAGATCTTTGATATGGTCATGGTGTTAAGGGGTGCATACTGTGGGATCCTACTACCCATGAAATCATCATGGACAAATATGTAGTGTTTGATGCATCTTCTTTTATAAAATCAAACATAGTAAAATATGAAAGGTTCAAAACATGGCTGGTAGAAGAAAGGTGTTTGGAAGATATTGATTTCCATGAAAGTTTCTCACCGGTTGTTAAAAACCTATTTCTATTCATGTTGTGTTAGCACTGTCTATGATAGTACAACTAGATGTTAAAATTGTTTTACATGGAGTTTTTTGGAGAAGGGGATGTATATGGAACAATCAAAACGGTTAGTTCAGAATCGCAATAGAAGATTTGTTTGCAAACTCAAAAATAACTGTATGGCCTGAAGCATGCTAGGAAAATGGTACAAGATGTTTGATTCCTTCATGGTGAGCCAAAGTTTACAAGAAGTGAGTATAACCGTTGTGTTTATGGTATATTCATTATCTTGGTGTTATATGTTATGCTTGTTGCAAGCACAGGCATGGTTGATATCAACAAGTTGGCTCAGTTGGTTAGGATGTTTGTTATGAAGGATCTGGGAGAAGAAAAATAAATCTTGGGCATGGAAATACAGAGAGACATGAAATATGGTAAGCTTTGTTATCACAACAGAAATATGTGGTAAAGATACTCAGGAAATTCAGTATGAATAATGTGAAACTGGTAAAATCCCTTTGGCTTTCCATTGTAATTTCTCTTCAGGCTTATGTCCTAATTGATGAAGAAGAAAAGGGTTATATGTCTCAAGTATTATATGATAGTATGAATTTTGATTATTGCGATGGAGAAATGGTCAACATTTCACATGTAGTTGGTGTTGTCAGTAGACACATGGAGAAACCAGGTGAAGAACATGGAAATGGGTGCTTCAAACACAGAAGCACAAGTATCACCTACAATCATTGTCGTGATTTGGTCTATGGTTATGATTCATGAGATTTGGACAAATGCATCGGTTTATTAGATAGGTTACTGATGGAGACAGAGTGGTCCATGCTTGAGTGAGTCATGCAGCCATATTCACGTAACAATATTTTTAGAGAAGTTGCGGAGCTGTGATGGTGTTTGGATTCTCTTGGCTTGCAAAAAATGTGATGAATTAATTAAGGGCATGATATATCAGGTAAATTGTTGTCAAGGTGGAGATTGTTGGAAACATGCCAATGAATTTCCTCATGCGGTCACATGCACATGCATGCATATATGTTAGTGCGCATGCATGCAATCTATTTATGAACTATTTGTGTAACTATGTGATCTATTCATGATCCGTCTGTGTAACTGAGTGGTAGATATTATATATACGAGCTTACCCATAGAGGTGTGAGTGAAATGTGTAGTGAGTGTGTGAGAGCAAGACACATACTGAGGTGATTGTGTGTATGAGAGGAGAGGATGGTTGTATTCCTGGGTTGGCTATTGTAATTCTCCCTTGAATAAAAGAATATCGATTACCATTTCCCGTGGTTTTTTCCCTCATTGGGTTTCCAGATAAATCACTGTGTCAAATTGTGGGATTGTTGTGTTTGGTTTAATGCGTGTTTTATCTAGCTCGTTTATGCTATGTTTTATGTTATGTTTTTCTTCTGCTGCCCAACACGATGGACGATTCAGATATTCTTTAAACTCATTCAAGTGGGACTGATCAACAGTTCAGATTATATATTTAATCTCAATATTGTCCTGGCCAGGTTTCATGTTAGCCCTCCAGCAGAGCACTATTAGAGCCAATCATCGAATGCCACATGGACATCTGGAACCCACCATATGCATAGGTAAAAGTCTCAAATCCTAGTGACACATGTCCTGCTCCCCTGCCACATCAGTACCGCCATGGGCCAATAGAAAGTTGCCACATGTCCAGGGTGACATCAACATAAAGTGTTTTTCCTTAACCGTTTTTGGGTTTGTGGTCGAGCAAGATCAACAATTCCCATGTGTTCTTAGTTCCTCCAATGGATCATTGACCGTCCTTATTCAGTGTCCCTTTTGAAGCTAATCCTGCAACACTACAAAGAGGCACCTGCAATGGAAGATCCAGATTCACTCTCAGAATGTTTTTGAGTAGGACCAATCAACGATCAATATTTTCTCTCAGGTATCCAAGCGGCCCAGCTAGGTGTCATGTCAGCCTGCCAAGTTCTAACAAAGCACTGTTAGAGCCAAACAGGGATTGCCACATGGAAATGTCAAACCCACCAGATACATAGGTAAATAACCCCCAAAAAGGTGTCATGTGTCCTACCTGTTTTCCACATCAATGTCAACACGGACCAGTGAGAAGGCACCACATGTCCAACATGAAATCAACACAAAAATATTTTCCTTAGCTAAAATTTTCCGTTCAAGCTGTAGCTAGATCAACGACCCTAAGTTATTCTCAAATTCAAATTTGTCTTATCTAATCCCTTTAGATTCCCCTCTTTGGATTCCTGTTGAAAATGCAATCCCTGATCGCTTCGATGAATGCGACTCCGATCAATGATCTATTTTTGATCAATTTGATTCGATGGTTGCTATGTTTTGTGCCTTATCAAACCTTGATCGCTCTGATTGGCATGAATCCAATCAACGACCGTGATCACTTGCCAATGATTGATCCAATGACTACTTAGTTTTTTCCTTTGCAATCCTTGATTTCTCTAATGGGTGCAACCTCGATCAATGGCTAAGATTGCTTCCCAAAATTGATCTGAAGTTTGTTGAGATTTATAGAGTTAAAATGGGATTCTAAACAATAGAAATAATGTTTTAATGAGCTTGTGTATGAGGAATGGTCCATAACCACGTAGATCAACGATAAAAATTGCTCGCCAAGATAAATCCAATGGCTATTGAGTTGTGCAATATTTGTAGTTATGATTTTGAGCTTCCATACAAACATGAAAATGATTGTAGGGATTCTTCAGGGACAAATCTCAATGGATATTTCGTTTGGTAGATATCGAACTACCCCACAATCTTTCTCTATACCAGAATTTCACCCAATTGAAGGTAAGCCAAATTTTACCAGGAGGAAAACTACTCAGGAATCAAGAAGATGGAATGGGTTTCAAGAAGCAATTTTAGGGCATGAAAGAGAGGAATAAAATTTAATGAAGGAACCCATTGTTTATTGGATAAATTTCTATTTTTGGCACATTAGTTCAGTGGGAGTTAACTGACTAGTTCTATTTTAGATCATCACTATTATGCTATTATTCATGCATGCATTCTACTATTATGGAATGTTATGTCTTATATATGAGTGTATTCCACTCATTCATTGTATCATATTGATCATCATCTATATATCAACCATCAACTCATTGGAGTAGTGTGAATATATTTTCTCATTCTTCCATATTGAATCTCTCTTCCTTTCTTGATAAGCTTTGTTTGTACTTTCTTTAGCTAGATCTCCTGTGTAGGTTTTGATGAAACATTGACATGGTATCAGAGCTACGCTGCTTGGAGCAAGCCAGACAAGCCAAAGAATAAGGAAAATCAGAGTTTCGACGAGAAAAATCCGTGGTCGTACCTTTCGGTAGTGATTTCTCTGAAAATATTTTTTTTTTAGGAAACGACTATTTGGGGAAGTAAATCGACCCATTCTGCAAGTGGGTTTTCAACTGCTTGAAAAACAATTTCACCTTTTTCTCAGAAAGTAAGATGAAAGATCACCACCTGAAACTGATATGAATCTGTGGTCATAACTTTCTGCAGTGATTTCTCCAAAAATATTAAAATTTTGAGAAACCGACTCATAAGAGAAGTAAATCTACCCATTCTGCAAGTGGGTTTTCAACCGTTTGGCGCAATTATTCACCGTTTTCTTAGAAAGTAAGTCGGAAGATCACCTCCTAAAATCGATACGAATCTATGGTCGTATGTTTCTGCAGTGCTTTCTCCCAAAATATTAACTTTTTCAGGAAACGACTCCCTATAGAAGTAAATATACCCATTCTGCAAGTGGGTTTTCAACCTTTTGGCGAGATTACTCACCGTTTTCTTAGAAAGTAAGTCAGAAGATCGTCTCCTGAAACTGATACAAATTTTCACTTAAAGTTCCCTTTCTACAATGATTTCTCAGTTTTTGACTTGCTGATTAAGAGTACAATTTTAGGGGTTCTTAGACACAGTGGGAGACATGGATACAACACCTATTCTACAATAAAACTTGGTGGTAATCCTCACACCATACAATTATTTTGATTGGAATCCCAAGGCATAATTCCAACTCAGAAGGAAAGGACTGTACAACTTGACGATGGGGACAAAAACAAAAGCTACATCAGCAATTGAGAATATGATATGGGAGAACCGAAAGGATGAATCCATATGGCTTCTTCTTGAATTGATTTCAACTGATCTATGGTTTCATGTTGCCACATGCAAGACTCCAAACGAGATCCGGACCACCTTGGAAAGTCTGTTTGGAAAGCAGGATCAGATGAGAGGTCATATGCTTGAGGTAGAGTTGAATACTTTGGATCCTAAAAGTTTTGATAATATACAATATTTATTTACTAAGTTTAAATATTTGATATTGAGCTTAGCATATTGTGGTATTGATAAGTCTAAACAAGTGGACCAACTTATTCTAACAATCTTGGCCAAGCTAGGACCAAAATATGTTGTTTATGTTTCCACTTTCCATTTAGGCAGGTATCTCATGGGAACAAATTGGAAGATGCCTACCATGGATCAATTCGTTGATTCTATCACACATAAGCAAGAAAAAATCATTTAGATGGGCCTGATCAAGGATCCTAAAGCACATGCACTCACCATGCATGTTGGAAAAGGATCATCCAAACAAAAAGGAAAGGGGAAATCACAACATCATGAGCCATAGAAGGAGGGATATTCCAAACCCTTCAATGATTCTTCAGGTTCCAAAGACTTTTCAGATTCCAAGAAGAAGAAGAAGGGAAATCAATGCACTTACTGCAATAAACCGAATCATGAATAATCCACATGCATGAAGAAACATATCGATCTTATGGCACAGACACTTCAACAGAAAAACCTTGGAAACTTCATTCAAGAGAGAGTCAAGAAGCAGAAGGAACAAGATCCTGCTCCCAAGAAAGGTAATCATCATGCTATTGTTGCAATTAATTCCTCATCTGATTCATGGATTATAGATTCTGGTGCATCCCATCATATGGTAGTGAAAGAGGAAGTTTTCTCTTCCTTGAGTCCATGCTCAAGAGCCCCTATTCTCATGGGGGATGATACTCCAGTAGTAGTAGCAGGATAGGGGAGAGTGTAACTCCATAATGGTAGTTTTGGGAATGTTTTACATGTTCCAAATATTTCTATGAATCTTTTCTTAGTTTATCAGATCACTCAGAAAGGTAAAAATGTTGAATTTACATCAGATTCAGTTTTTGTACTTTACATGCATGACAATTCCATCATTGCAATTGGTGAGGTGGATCACAAGTCAAGGTTGTATAAATTCACTAAGTTTTCTGACAGTGACTCCTCTTTTCTACTTACACATAAGGAGAGTACTTTGCATGCACCTCCAGTGCAACATGTATATAATATCGTGCTTTCATCAGTTACAGAAATCAGAGATGATTCCATACACTCAGATTTTGTACATGGAAATAAGTAGGTAGTACAACCAGATAAGAAGCGAACATTGAAGATTCAACAGATTCCTAAGAGGTAATAGTTCACACTTCAGGAAACAAGTGTTATTGTAGGGAATCCATTGGATTCGAGGAGAACTCAATCTCATCAGGAAGATCCTTCTCATGTACCTTCATCTTCTGAACCTGTGATGCCCACACATTGCTATATGGTTCAATATTATGATACACAACTCTACAGTGAGGCTATGGGAAATCCATTATGGCAAGCATCCATGCAGAAGGAGTATGACTCACTCCTAAAGAATCATACTTGGGATCTAGTTCCACTTCCACCAGAAATGAATATTTTCAGGTGCAGATGGGTCCACAGGATCAAGAGCTACAAGGCTAGATAGGTTTCCAAAGGACTTCATTAGATCCATAAATATTTCTACATCTTCACGAAGACTTTCAATGAGTAGAAATTTCAGACTTTGCGAGATTGTCTTGGAGTGAAGAACACAATTGCCTAGTAGTTGCCTTTTATTCTTTTGATGCATTGTCTTTTGAGGGGGGGTTTTATTCCCACGTGGTTTTCCCTCTTTCCTATTTTTTATTCAATTTTCATTAGTTTCATTGTACATGAGTACCTAACATGGCCTAGTTTTTGGGAGTCATTTTTACTCCATAGTGATGTTCAGAGGGGGTGTTGGAGAAATTTCTATTTTTGGCACACTAGTTCAATGGGAGTTAATTGAATAGTTCTATTTTATACTTTCTATTTTATATCATCATTATTATGCTATTATGCATGCATGCATTATGATATTATGGAATGTTATGTCCTATATATAAGTGTATTCCACTCATTCATTGTATCATATTGATCATATTGATCATCATCTATGTATCAATCATCAACTCATTGGAGTAGTGTGAATATATTTTCTCATTCTTCCATATTGGATCTCTCTTCCTTTCTTGATAAGCTTTTTTTGTACTTTCTTTAGCTATATCTCCTATGTAGGTTTCGATGAAACATTGATATTGTTAAGGTCGACAATTTGGGGAATTTAAGAGTTTCTTATAACTAGAGATGTTTGAACAGAAACCCTAAGAAAAGTTAGTTGATGAATGCAACAGATAACCAGAGATTCATCCCCCATGTTTAAGTTTCAGTCTATGATTCCTCCATCTATTGTATTTTTTTTCCTGTAAAGTATCTCTTACCATTTTTTATTTCTTGTATCAGATCTGATTTATAAAGCTCAAACAACAAATTATACCTTATGTTCAGTGTTATTGCATGATATTTAATCCTGATATAAAAATGATTTCCTCTGAATGAATGACCATTTCTTATTAGTTTATTTCTACATTTAAATGACATGTAGAGGGTACCTCCTTGGATTTGAATGTATGAATATGTTAACTATTTGAAGCATGGGTTTGTTGATCTATTTAAACCTGTTAGAGCTGCTGAATTTTTAATTGCTCAACACATTTTTCTTTTCCATAGGCTACAAGATTCATTTTTAATAGTTCCTTGTATGTTTATTCTATTCTTCCTCTAATCCACCATTTCATCCTCCTTTCAATCTTGATTGTCTGAGACACTCATGGAAAAATTCCTCTAGCAGTTGAGATCATTTGTTATCTGAACTAAGATTGTTTGAGGTCCTTTAATTTTAAGAAAGAGAGAGGGAAAAACTTCCTAACATATTGAACAATTATTTTACTGCAAATATGGCCTTAAGATTCATCCCGAGTCTTGGCCCCTAGGGTGCCTCGACATCGTTCCAAAAACAACTTGGAACATCTCAAGGAATAAAATCCGAAATGTCATCGTTTCCAGGGACATAAGTTGAAGAAATATTCCATGGGATTCGACATTGTAAGCTATGATACTTGAAGGTGAACATGCCTTAGGAACTTGGCTGTTAATATTTCTGTTAAAAACCAAATATCAATATAGCATAGAAAAACCTTAGAAAAATCACTCAACGCCTTGAAAAAGAGATAATTTCAGATAATAAGCCTCTTTGAGGGGGCAACCTCCTTTTACCCCACTTAAATGTTCAAGTACAAGATGATTCAAAATGAAAATGTCTCCTTGGTATATATAGGAGACT
>ML789183.1:311861-326974 GCA_009831015.1 Picea engelmannii
CATTTTGAATCATCTTGTACTTGAACATTTAAGTGGGGTAAAAGGAGGTTGCCCCCTTGAAGAGGCTTATTATCTGAAATTGTATCTTTTTCAAGGCATTGAGTACTTTTTCTGAGGTTTTTCTATGCTATATTGGTATTTGGCTTTTAACATTTTTGCATGACTAGAGGGTTATCAATAATAGTGATCACCGAGACGGATGAGGGAATGGGGTTAATGGTGCAGGTGGGGGGTGGAATAAAAAAAGGAGTGGCCATGGTGATAATGGGGTTAGCAGAAGACTTGGAGGGAGAGTTCGTGCACTATTTTTTCATGGGAAAAACAAAGGTAAGGACTTCACATAATTGCTTACCGGAAATGGTGGCGTCACCAGGAATATAAGAAAATGGGATATGAACTATTTCTTCTGGTAACACTTCCTCATCACCTTCATCTTCCCCTTCCTCTAATATGGAAGGAATCATATCACGCTTTGCAGAACCAGTCCCTGCACCAGAGGTCTACATAGGAGATAGTATTTGGGAAATGGTGGGCATCGTGTAAGAGACACCCATCTTATTATATTCTATAGTGACACCAATCCATGAGGTGAATTCCTTATCAAATGCTACCTCATCTAGGTAAAATGGTAACAAGTTCATATGAAAGAGTGTTGGAGCAATGCCCATAGGACGCACAAAGGTATGGTTATGACAAATCCCAAACCAAATGTCATGGGTATGATGATTAAGCAGTTCAAGTGGAACTCGTGACCTTTGTGTGGCGGAAATGAGGTCATTATACCACTGTGCAAAGATGACATTATGATCTGTATTTTTGGTGGATGCACGACGAAAATGCCATGGGTCGAAAAACTTGGCGATACGACCATCAACATTGCAAGAGATACTATGACCCTTTGGAGGCTACCACTTCCACATAGAAAATTCTATGAGTAAGTATCCATAGATGAAATACCTGGCTCACCCATGTGCATCCACATAAGCTTGGAACATCTCGATGTGAAGATATTTACACGATTTCATAGGTGCACCATTTTTTCTAAACTCTATGATTGCGATGGCATCAAAGGTGCATTCACCTTTCGTGTACTTTCTCATAACCTTCCCAACAATCAGGTAGCAAGCTATGCATACCTTCTCATCGTTTATCGACATAATGTGCACTCCACGACCTCCACAATGACTGTCATATTTCTTATAGAGGCTCAACTCACCCTTCCTCTTACCATGCTTCTGAGATCCTTGGAATCCATCTGTGGCATCCTGACCTTCCATGAAAAACCTAGTAAGAATATGAATTTTGTCTATGTGGATTGGATAAACCTAGTCTAACCATAAGTTCCTCTTGTGCACTCTGATGATGAGGAATTTTGTGCACCGTCCAACTTCTTTAGTAGTACCAAAAATAGGTAGGTTGCAAAGAAACGTCAAAGTAGAATCCCACAATGGAGAGTAGTCAGGTTTCCATTGCCATTGAAACTATCCATCTTGAAATGTGGTGCAATCCATGAAATAATGGTTAGCTATATGTGGAAACAAGGAAGCATCTGTAAAATCAAGCTCAACGAGTCAAGCCTACTCAACCTTCCTATGGAGATCACCTAGAACTACAACACATAGATCAATAAACTCCTCTATAATAGTAGTTTTGGGAAGGGCTCCCCGATAAACACTGCAGACCATTGTAAGAGACCGATGTTGGTAGACAAAGTGAATTGGTGGACAAGGACATGGGCTCATAGAGTTATCAAGGGGCTCCAAGACTGAAGTTACAAATAACTTTGATGAAAACATTCAATACCGGTAAACGATCGACCAAAGGAAAGTTTATAGGAAATGATGGGAAATGGGGACGATATTATGAGCCATTAAGAGAGACAACATGGAATCAATTGAACATTAATGTTAGACATGAGGAGTGAACATGGAAAAATATACGAATCGATTTGGGTAGTTAAGAGCATAAGGGGAACATGGGACAAAGAGATCAGGGTGAACGGAAAAGTAATGGCCCCACCAACTCCCACCCGGAAAAGTATGAATCATTGGTGAGGACATAAATAATTCTGACGAATGATGACTAGACAATGAAGAAAAGGGTATCAACGGTCTTTAACTACCATAGTGACATTGACAGGGCACGACTTTCAAACACAAAGATGACTAAATACACAAAGATTTGATTGAGACCTCCCTGACCACAAAGGTGATATCCATGTTGGAAAAATTAACAATGACAACTAGACTCTATGACATGTGACTGTTGGACAAGTCATCGATTTATTGGCAGAACCAGGAAACAAGAACTACAAAGAAAAAACCTATCTACTACATGCACTGTCGAGTACAAGAGCGTTGTGCCAATATACTTATCGATAAGAAACATAGGGCTTCATGCAAACGCCATTCACCCATCTAGGATGAATAATACCATCTATTTGCACAAGATTAACAACACCATATTCACGAATATCTGCAACAAGAAAAGGTCCCAGCCAATGCATTTGTAGCTTCACTGGATGTGTATGATATTTTCTATCGTATAATAGGATTAGGTCACATTGAAAAAATAACTTACACTTTATATGATGGTCATGCCAATCCTTTTTCTTGGATTTCTCCATAGTTTGATGAAAACATGCTAAGAATCTAGCCTCCTCAAGTTCCACTAGCTCCGTAATCGATGCTGAGATGGAGTCATCATCTGTCATATTAGTACCTTGCGCAATGAATAGACTCGGGATGAGAATCTCAACTGGAACTATTGCTTCTCTACCATATACCGGTTGAAATGGGGTATACCTGTGCAGTTACTTCGTGGTAGTCCTATAATCCCATAACATAGTTGGAACTTGCTCATCCCAGTCATCCCGATTTCGCAACAGGATTTAGTCTGCCCCATATCCAATATTTTATTAAATGATTCCACTCTTCCATTAGCTTGTGGATGGTAGGGACTTCTCTTATGATGATGAATAAAAACTTTTCTTGTGAAGGTCACAATAGTATCACTAATAAAATGGGCTCCTTGATCACTGGTCAAGATCCAAGGACAACCAAACCAGGTAATCATATTCTAAAAAATAAGTCGTGTTGTTGTGGTTGTAGAGAAATACCAAACAACTTTCGCTTCAACCCATCGAGTAAGGTAGTCATTTGTGGTAATTGTGTATCTTACCTTTGAATTCTTGGCTGGGGGATTTATCAGACCAATGAAATCGATAGCCCATTTTTCAAAGGCTTGCAATGATCAGACAAGGTGTAAAGGTAACTCATCATGACGATATGGATTCCCCACTCTATGACATACATCACATGCCTGAGCATAGTCCTTAGCATATTTAAACACTATAGGCCACCATAATCTTGCTTGTGATATATTCTGAGTAGTCACCTTGACACCAACATGTCCTCCCGCAAATCCACTGTGACATTCCTATAGAATATCAGGTATTTCATGGTCGAGTACACAATTCCTCAAGCTGCTATCTAATCCTAATTTGTACAATTGGCCCACAATCAATTGATATTCTACTACACGAACCACTAGGTGTATTTTTTGAGTCACAGAATAGTCTTATGGTGTACTACTAGTGGTTAAAAATAATGCAATGTCTAACAGGTAATCAAGAATAGCCTCAATAAGGAAAATATCTGCAACAGGGAGCTGATCATCTACAACTCCGCAACTTTCTTCTGAATCTAGTCTAGACAAATGATCTGGCCCCATATTTATCTTACCAGGTTTGATAATGACCTCAAAAGAAAATTTCCCTGAAATAAAAACAACCATTTGCAAATTCTACCTTCTAACACAGTTTTGTTAACCAGATAATTCAAAGCAGAGTGATCACTAAAAAACTTAAAATGACCACCTAACAAATAATGTCTAAACTTTTGTAAATCATAAACCATTTCCAAACCTTCCCTTTGAGTTGTAGTGTAGTTGTGCTCACCCTAGGAAATATTTCTACTGGGAAAATAGACAGGGCGATCTAGATTTCCTTCCCCTGGTTTTGCTAGAATAGCACCTAACACCATCGCAGAGGCATCAATGTGCACATGGAACTCAATTTTCTAGTTATAATAAGTTAAAATAGGTGCAATACTCAACTTTTATTTTAGTAGGTCGAACACTTTATCACAATTCTGAGTCCAACGAAACTCTTCGGACTTCCTTAATAGTTGTCCCAAAGGCATTGTTATACTTGTGTAACTCCTAATAAACATGTGATAGTATCCAATATGGTTCTAAGTAGTTCACATCTGTTTGAAAATGGTAGGAGAAGGCATATTGAGAATTATTGCAACTTTCGCAGGATCGACTAGCACTCCTTCCCTATAAACTATATGTTTGAGCAGATTCCCAAAGGGTACACAAAAAATATTTTTTCTCAGATTAAGGGAAATGTGTATCCTTCTGCAACGGTCCAACATTAGCCATAATATCCTGATGTGATCCTTGAGTAATATGTATAGAGTCCAATCATCCAGGTATACCTCGAGAAAATTACGAATGAAGTCACAAAATGCTGCAGTCACTATACGAGAGAACATTGTTGGGGAGTTCTTGAGCTCGAAAGGCATAAGATCATAGGAAAATGATCCCCATGCAGTAGTGAAGGTAGTCTTTTTCTTGTCTTATTCGATAATTCTAACTTGGTGGTATCCAAAAGACCCATCTTGAAAGGAATATGATTCATTTCCCGCTACTCGATCCATTACCTCATCACTAAAGGGGGTAGGAAAAGGGTCATGTACACAGGAAGTGTTCAAGCTCATGTAATCCACATAGATGTGTATATCCTCTTTACCTTTCTTATTTTTTATGATGATAGGACTAATCCATTCAGACTTATAGATAGGGAAAATCATCCCAACTTCTAGCATCCAATCAATTTCTTTATTCACTTTCTCTTTGACTCTGGGGTTCAGATGATATTGCCAATATTCAACTGGTTTGGAGTAAGGTTTTAGCTCTATCTTCTTCTCCCTTAAATATCCTTTAATACCCTTTAGTTCTGAAAACATTGTAGGGAATAGATCCTCATATTCCCACAACAACACTTGTATCTATGTCACGGTCTATTCATCCCAATAATCCCCTATGGAAGCTAGCTTAGTGTGTTCCTCACTTCCTATGTTTATTTTCCTCAACTCTAGGGGTTAGAATAAGAACTATTAACATCATCCAAATTAGTGTTGTGAATATCTCTACTGTTTTCAGATTATTTAAATGTCAAATGCCTAAGATCATCTAGGCCTTGATGGTCTCTTGGGTCTTCATCAATTTTACTACAAGCCAAGGGTATTCGACCAGGGGTTGGGTAAAGGTTATGTTGGAGTAGGTATTCATGTTCGAGATAGACTATGGTAATATGTATAGGTTTAAATTCATCTGTAAATAACATTTTTTTAATCTATTGCAAAGCTAAGGTGATTTCAAGAAACTTACCTGAGAATGAGAAGTCGTGAAAGAATTGGTTTTGAAGTACTTCCCAGCAAGAGATTGTTCATAGAGCCTCCTCATGCACATACCAAGCAGTTGGAATTTGTACCAAAGAATGAATAAACTGATGCATCCAAAATGGAGAAGGAAGTTTCACAACTTCCCATACCTGAATACAATGTGCAAGATGATCCTTTGGATCAGAGGACCCATGATATGCCTCCAAAGTTGAGGTCTGGAATTTTGGTTTCTGATCCTCATTTGACTGATTGACCTATGATGGGAAAATAAAATGATATTGAATGGAATTATTTACTTCATCCCAAGATAAGAAAGTACCTTTATGAGTGGCCCACCACCTAGCTGGAGATGACTTTAAAGAAATATCAAGTACGAGAAGTCTTTTCTCTAGTGCAACCTTGTCCTCTAGATCAACGAGAAATATTCCTAAATATGAAGTGCCATCGTAAATAAGGTGTTCTCGAATATTTGATCCAACCCATCTAGAAGCTCTGATAGTCACACAACATCGTGAGAAGTTATTGTATCTTCCATGTTTCCATTTGTCAAAAGTGATCTCAGAATCTTCACCTGCACACTGGATACTCCACCAACATATTGATCCATCTGCAGTAGGGTTAATGTAATCGGTCTGCCTCGTTGTAGTCAGAGTGTAGAGTTGATCCAAGACATCCTGTTCCATGTTCTCATTGACCAGATCTGTATATCGAGGACCTTGGTAAAGGTCTAAAGGTTGGATTACTTTCATACCATGTGCTTCAAAAATCATGGTTTCCTTCTTGAGATTTGTAACAATGTAATTTTCATATGCCCAGTCGATACCCAATAGAGATGGATATGGATCCTTCTCTCCCAATATTTCTATGATCTCGAATTTTGCTATTGTTTTAACACCAACTAAGTCCACTTCAACATTTTTTAGCCTCCCAAAATGATAGATACAATACTAATTGGACATGTGCAACTGAATAGGTGAATAAACAAGCTTGGGATTACCCATGGCTTCCCAAGTTTTCTTTGGTAGTATGTTGACGTCAAACCCCAAATATAACATAAAATTGTTAATCTCATAGTCGTCGATATGGGAATTTAGTCTAAATTATCTTCTTGATCTTTGCTTCCTCCTTTGTACTCTACCTGTATGTCTCTCCGAAAAATTAACAACAATCGACTCCTCCAAGCTCCCTTCAGCCTCCACAATCCCTCTAAGCACATTCCACAACTTCTTAGTGAGTTGTTCATCATCCAAAATATCAGAAAATAGTTGGAACCATAGATCAATAATTTGTTGTGATGTTGCTAGCAAGTTCTTCAAAGCCAACATGTTTTCTGCAACTCTTGGGTGAAATTCAAGACTTGGCTCGGTAACTACCGATATGGCAGGTTTAGACATATGTCGAAACATTTCTATGTCGTTTTGGAAGAAATCATTTTTCCTTAGGGGATCATACTTAGAATCCACCAATACCACTTTTTGAATCTTACTTTGATTGGGATTGTCAATATCAAAACCAGTCCTTGTTCCTCCTCGAGTGATACTGTTAATATTGGGATCTGTTTCTTCAGTAATGGGCCAAGGCTTATAATTTATTAAATTATCACCCTTTTGTCTTACACGATCTTCCCATTTGGAAATAAATTCCGGTCAGTCCTCAATGGCACGAGTATTGTTTCTGCAAGGTTCACACCAAGTTCTTCTCGATAGTGGACAATATCTTGTTATATGCCCTTGTTCATCGCAATTGTAATAGTGAGTTGGTCCTCTCGCGCCATTCTTCTCACCTCAGAATCCCCCCCCACCTCTACGTCCTCCTACAAACCCTAAAGGAACTTCATCGACCTTAAATGCATATCGGTCCAACCTATCTGCAAGAGCATCCAAGGTGCGACACTGCTTGGTGGTGTGAGTGGGAGGCCCGCATAATTCACATTATACCGTATTCAAAATAAGGGAATAATTTTGTAGGATTCGATAGTGCCAAGGGGAGTGACATGGCTTCGACAGATTTCATAATATTCCCCACTCTAGCCTCCTTGATGATTTGGTAAAGCATGATATTGAACAAGGCCATGAAATGGTGTTGTAGCAACAACTTTCATGATCTCTCTCGATGGTCCTACTGGCGGAGGCACCATCGTCTGTGGAGGGTATCATATGCCCTTCAATCTAGGACACTATGTCTCTTTATGACCCTTAATGTAGAAGTCGGTACACCATAACCGTGTTCGACCTACTCTAGGGAGGGTGAATTCTTGAATCTTGTTAGTTAACACTGAAATCTAGCCTTCCTGCTGCACAATATTAGTGTCTTCATGATCTAGATTATTTTGAGCATGAAATGAGAGTGAAGATATAATAAAGAAATATACCGAGATATTGCAAGAGATCCAATAATATAATAGAGATATATCAGATATATATAAAAAGAGGAAGATATATACAATAATACACAATTTCTATTAATGAGTGAAATGTACAGGACTATAAAATTACAGAGTGAAAGACTCTCTAGAATTGTGGCCTCTTATATCTGAGAAGAGATGGGATGACTACACTCATTCACAAGAAGATGAGTACAATGAGTCTCGAAATGCCTTTTTGACATAAATGAAAAAACCCTAAAAATCCAAAAACCTATCAGTGGAAGATGAAAATACAAATGGTTTGTGGCCCCAATGTGGAGATGAAGTGCCAAAAATCATGTGGGCCTCAATAGGGTATGTTGGTACAACAACTTCCCGAGGTCGTAACGTTTTCATATGATATCCATTTTAGGTGCATGATAGCTCGTTGGAAAGGTATATCCAAGGAATACAAATTATTCTGTCACTCTCTGTCTTCATCCATAATGTGACTATGACGAGCCCTAAAATTGTTGTTTAGGGCCTCAAAACGACCGTGGAAGTTTAGGACCGAAAATCTAGGAAATAACTGCCAATGATGAAAACTACATGTGAGCCAGTTGGGATAGGTGGGTGGCCACCAATATCCATATGGATCACTTCAGTTAGTCTCATTACCCATAAGCTTCCTGGATAGTCATCCATTGCTTCAATTTTTATTGCCTATTCTAAGGATTCAACTAATGTAGTTATCTGTTGCTGGGTTAATGGTATCTGGTTCAATGATAACAATCCCTGTATAAACCATTCTCACTAGTGGTATTTTTAGATAGGGTTTACCAATTTCCCTATCACATCCTCAAATCTTTGGTTATACTCTCAATCAAACTCACTATCTCTCTGTTTGATCTCCCACAACTCAGAGAGATCCTGTTGTTCTGACTATGGTAAGAAAAATTCTTCCATGAACCGCTGTTTGAATTGAGCAAGAGTGAAATCTTGTCCTTAAGGATTCCTTGGTTCAATGGATTTCATATACCATTTTAATGCATGACCTCTCAAGGTGGTTTGAAACTTGACTAGTTTGTTAGCATCTAGAGTTCCATGAGATCTCTAGATGGTCTCACAAACAAACCAATGTTTTTCGACATCCTCATCCCCTTTACCCCAAAATTATAGGTATCAAGTGAGGGATCCTGCATGTTGAGTTTCCATCGGAGAACTTGGGGATCCTATCAAAATGAATCCTGAAGGTCATGGTTGTGAAATAACTAAAATAATCACCACACTACTATTACTGCTACTACTACTACTTAAACTTATTGGACTAGAAGGGTTAGATGCCACAAAACCTATAGAAATATTAATTGGAGGGATTACCAAATTTGCAGATGGTGCTGGAGGAGTAAGAAACACAGGGCTGGGTCCTTCCTTGATAGAACACGTTTCTTTAATCCGAGGGTCGCATGATCTTGTAATATTCCTTCTACTTCATAGTTTAATCCTATGACTTTTGGCGTTATGAGCTTTGATTCTCTCGTAACACCTTTTGAGGTCTCGACTGAGCCACCTGCTTCATAGGTGACATCTATTCTCCCTACTTTGTTTGTTTCACCTAAGGTTCCCTCTTATTGTCTGCTTCCTTTAGAACCTTCACTACTCTCACCAAATATTTCCTTTAACCATCGACTGGCTAACCTTCCATGTCTCCGCAACTCTCGCAACCTCTCTAATTCCTTATTCTGACTACCATCATAGTCCATCTCCTTTTGCAATGGATCATATCTCTTCATAACCTTTCTCATCTGAATCTACCACCTCTTTTCAATATCCACAACCCTCCTCAAATCTTGTTCATTTCTTGCAGTTTTCTCTCGCCGCCCCCCATTGCTTGAAACTCCTTTATTGGTTCATGACCCTGCCTCAAACCACCCCCCTAGGTGCAGGGTTTTATGCTTCCATATCCACTGGAACAGGTAACATCCCCTCTTTCGCAAGAAAAATATTAATCCAAAGGGGGATTCCCCACAACAATATTCCTCAGACTCCTTTGAATACAACTTCTTCTTTTGAAAAATACTGGTGGTTCTCAGTGGAAAATTCAATGATATATCCTTCCAAGGTGGTCTATACCCATAAATAGACATCTCTATAAATTAGATGATCTATTTGGTGAAGGGATGCTAAACACTAAACAATCCAATTATAACTTCTCTTGACTTTATCTTTGAATTCTTGTGTTTCTTGTAATTGGTCGAGCCACTGAAATACCTCTTCTGGGAATCGAATCCAGAATATCTTGTACTGGTCACTTGCTTATTCCGAGTAAAAGACAACGCTCTTCACAACCCTCACACTTTTGTGCTATAACTCATCTTCTTGCAGAATAAATTTGTCACACCTTCTTTCCCACCAATTCTCAATGTCAAGCTTAAAGATGTGATGTGGCATCCTCTCAAAACTCACTTGAAATATTTAGGTCTTGACAATGGAACCATTTGTTGGTGCAAAATTAGAGATCAGGGTTCTTAGAGGTTACCAACAAAGGTACCGTTGTAGTCTAGTAGCGTTGTCATATTCAATCTTCCGCAAGGGAAATAGCTCTCACTCAAATCACAACCGAGATTTGTGTGTGATAAAGTGAGTCAGTGAGGATGCATCATCAGTTTTGACGCAACACACTGCAGATTCATACTTGAATGTGGAAATATTGTGGCATTGGAAGTCTAAACCAATATATGCATCAACTAACTATGTTGCGCAACATGAAGGTAAATCCATATACGAGGAAACACTTGGAAATAAAGATTGAATATCAAATACAATGTATAAGAGTAATTGCACAAAAGAGAAACTACAGAGTCACACACATCATAACCCAAGAAATTTTTTAGGTCCCAAAAGATCTGTTGTATTAGTGTCTCAAAGTTCACAATCCCGTGAGTACAAGGGTCTGATCATAGCTTATGTAGTGCATTCCCTATTCCCAAATACAATAGTTCCCACAACCCATTACAACAACTTATCGCACCATGCTCAATCAATAACAATGGCGATAACTTGGTGACAGAGAAAGAACAACAATGATTCTAGAAACAATAATCTAACAACACATAATATGGCAATATGTCAAAAAACCTAATAACTAGGGAACCCTTTCCCATTACATGTTTCCCAATTTATATCATTTCGTTGGCCTCTTCTTGATTCCTTTGTTATGCTTTCTTGATTCCGCTTTCGTTACTTTCCCTCTTTCTCTTTCCTATGCTCGAAGCTTCTGGATCTTTCTTCTTACTCCTCCAACTAGCATATTATCTATATTCACTACTGACATACTGATAGTTAACTTTCTGCTTATCTGAGTTGTTCTCCACCAGTTCTAGGCTTCCACTATGTTGTTGCACTTTCCTGAAAAACTTTGACCTTTCTGCAAAAACAGTTCCTCTTAAAAAATAGAGGGCTCAACATTCCCTTTATAAGGAACCAAGGCCTTAGTTTCATTGTTTGTGGCTATCCAAATTTCCCAAGCAAACTTAGATTCTTCATTTCCTTTGGATTCAAATATGACTCCCTTTCTCCTGTCAACCTAGTGCGTGCCTTTGTTAATGCTTGGAAAACTAAAGATAAATATTTAGGCTTCAATTTCATAATAACAAATTTATGCAAGAAGTAGCGAGGAATTTCCATCAATCAATAAAAAACCTTTCAATTTAATAAAAGGGGCTAGGTGTTCACAAATGTGATTCACAACATCATCTTCTTTGGGTCTCTTTTTCTATACCATGAAACACTACAACTAATGATGGTTATCGAATGATTTCCATTTCATAATATGAATAGGGTGTCAAATTAGACCCTTAAGCCCATGCCAATATCTATTCTCTTATAGGTTGTATGCTTAAATGAAAAATGTTGTCATTAATTCTCAGATTTGAATAATTTTCTCTAATGATTAAGAGATTTTACTATTAATTTTGTTTCTTTTTTTTAGACTAAATTTTCCTATTTTAACTTGTGAATTATTTGGTATTTTATTGAAAACTTTAAGTACATAGTCTTATCTATGAAAATAGTAAAAACTTTCAATCTGATTAAAGATCCTTAATGAATAATTATCAAGTGTAAAAATGAAATTATGATCTATAACAAAATTTTTAATATTGTTTTCACTCTATTTCTTCATATTATGTAATAAATATCTTATCTCTTAGGTTAGAAATTTAAGGTTTAAGCGAAGTGTCTTTTTTCTTCTCTTTAGGATAAATGTTAGAAATTTAAGGTTTAAGCTAAATTTTTTTTGCTTCTCTTTAGAATAAATAGAGGTTTCAACCATCTCACTTGTAACTCTTAGAATTTTATTTGTGTTTATTAAAGTTACTCAAATTTACAAGTGCAATAATCTCTTGGGTGTTTAAATGTATTTAATAAATTTTTTTGCATAGTAGTTTTATTTTGGATGGACGACACAACTTTCTACTCCTAACTAATACTTTTAGCTTTATTTCTTTTTGCAGGGTTAATGAACTAATTTGAAAATAAAATAAAGGTCATAAAAATTAAAAATTAAAAAATAGTCAATCATAATAATAAAAGAATAGAAAAGAGAGCATAATAATTATAAAATCTATAATAAATTAAATCAACATAAATCCATCTTAACCTAGTATCTTTTAAAGATTGATAAATTTTCTATTTCTTATTCATGCTCCGAAGTTAACATGCTTATTCCTTTGTTAATGCTTGGAAGACTAAAGATAAAAGAATAAGAAATCTTTCAATTTGGTAAAAGTGGCAAGGTCTTCACAAATTCAATTATTTTGTAGCTCCAAACTCTATTAAGCACTGAGATCAAACAACAATTGAGATTCAAATCCGTGGGTTCTTAAAAGATCCCAAGTTATGATGAATCTATGTTGGTGTGAGTTATACACACATATATATTACTTGGTGTTGGATGCAATTAACTAAAACGGTATAATGTAAAGCTATTTGGGACCTTGATTTACTCTTAAAGTGGATGGAGAGTTGAACAATCACTAGGGTTTTATTTTAACCATGGTTTGTTCCACCAAAATGATAGAATTTCATTTTATATATGATTTACTCCACCCAAATGATATGTAAAAAAACGAAAAATCCCAATTTTAACGATAAAATTTGACAACATTTATTGGTTATGCCATAATACCAGGTTTCTAAGATTCAATTTTTTTAATACAATATGCCATGCAACCCCTTCCAACATATTTTTTCATAAAATATTAATGTAAAAAGAAAAAAGAGTTTACCTCAAAATTAAATTGTTTTCAAAATCCTAACTTCCAAAACTTTCTTCATTCTAAAATAAACTATAAAACTAAAATAGAATGCCTCAATGAAGAAGAAAATCAAACATACAAAATACTTTAATAACTGTTAACACAAAAATATTAAATCACATCCCTTACCATGTAATATTTAAAATGATACCAATACAAAATCAATAAACAAATTTTAATTAATCCAACATACTAAAAACAAAATGGATATCTATCATTCCAACACAAATTCCCTTTTCCTTAGAAAACAGTAACATTTCCAAGACAAATTCCCTTTTACTTAGAAAACAGTAACATTCACATCTGAGGAGAGACCATCCACCTAAATTCACCACAATAAAGTGAAATAGATATCAATTATTTCAACACAAATACCTACAAAACAGTGACATTCGATTCTTATGCCCAAAATTGAGAAACCATACACCTTCTAAATCCTGTTTTTCAAGGGTGCTCTATCATCTCGTCCAGAAAATTATTTAATCAACTTCTTCAATTTTAGGCCTAAATCCTGTTTTTCAAGGGTGCTCTATCTTCTCGTCGAGAAAATTATTTAATCAACTTCTTCTAAATCCTGTTTTTCAAGGGTGCAGCGGCAGAATGACCATGTTCAGGAGGGCCAGTAGCTCCATATGCACCCCCAGGCATATCAGCACCAACACGTCCATATGCACCACCAGGCATATCAACACCAACACCTTGGTACATCTTAGCAATAATAGGATTGCAAGTGGTCTCCAGCTCCTTCATCTTGTCATCAAACTCATAAGCATCCACAAGCTGGTTGGTATCCATCCACTGGATTGTCTGTTCAAGGGCATCCTCAATCTTCTTATCAGATGGATCAACTTTGTTGCAAACTTATCATCTCGAATGGTGTTCCTTATGTTGTAAGGATAGTTCTCCAAGGAATTCTTGGCCTCTACCTTCTTCTTGTGCTCTTCATCTTCAACCTTGTCTGTCTTAGAATCATGAACCAACTTCTCAATCTCCTTCTTAATCAATCTACCATTGTCATTGTCATTTGTAATGGTGATTTTGTTTTTCTGACCAGTGGTTTTGTCCTCAATAGAGACATTGAGAATACCATTGGCATCGATATCAAAGCACACAGTGATCCGGGGAACTCTTCTGGGAGCAGGGGGTATACCCGAAAGCACAAATTTTCCCAACAAGTTATTATCCCTGTTTCGAGTTTGCACTTGAATACAAATACACTTGAATCAACACACCGGGTTGGTTGTCTGAGTAGGTAGAAAATACCTGCTCCTTCTTTGAGGGGATGGTAGTGTTCCCGGGGATGAGAACTATCATAACCCCACCTGCAGTTTCAAGCTCTAGTGAGAGGGGAGTAACATCTAGAAGCAACATATCTTGCACTTTCTCATTGCCCTCTCCAATCAAAATAGCAGTCTGCACTGCAGCTCTGTATGCAATAGCCTCATAAGGGTTAACGCTCTTGCAAAGCTCCTTGCCATTGAAGAAGTCAGGCAACAAGGACTGAACCTTGGGGATCCTAGTAGACCCACCCATGAGAACCACGTCAGGGATGGAACGTTTGTCCATCTTCGCATCCCACAGTAATTTCTCAACAGTCTCCATGCACTTCCTGAACAAATCCATGTTCAACTCTTCAAATCTATCCCTAGTAACGGTGGAATAGAAGTCAATACATTCATAGAGGGAAACGATCTCAATGGTGGTCTGGGAATTCGATGAAAGGGTTCTCTTAGCCCTCTCACAGGAGGTTCTGAGTCTCCTGAGGTCTCTGGTTTTACCACTGATGTCCTTCTTATGCTTTCTCTTAAACTTATGTACAAAGTGTTTCACCAATCTATTGTCAAAATATTCACCACCCAAATGTGTATCACCAGCAGTGGCCTTCACCTCAAAATTACCCTATTCAATTGTGAGCACAGAGACATCGAAAGTACCTCCACCCAAATCAAATATAAGAACATTGATCTCACCAACATTGCT
>ML789183.1:342192-364274 GCA_009831015.1 Picea engelmannii
GAGGATGTCACAGTCAAGGGTTAAAGGTCTTATACTATTTTTGCTTTGGACGAAGATTAAGACCGAGCTCGCATTCTCGAGACTCGGGACTTGTGAATTCGAGATATAAAGTGTCCAACTTGCGAGATTATGAAACTTTAAAACCCTAAGGAAAGACATATTCGCGGAAAACGGGTCCTTCGTAATTGATAAAGCATTACTATCCTGGCAACGAAAGTTCTCTCAGAGTTTTATGATTTTTTGGAAGGAAAGGAAAAGAAAAAACAACTCTAGATCACAAGTATCAGATTTTTTCAAATTTGTGTGAGGTGAAAAAACAGGGGCGGCTCCAACAGGACCTATTCCTTATTCACATGTTCTCCTTGTTTTCCACTTCTCCAAAACTTTCTGTGATCTTCCTTTTTGCATATAGATTTTTATTGATCTAGTACTATTTCCAATCATGAGAGTATGACTTCTAGGTGTCCTTCATTCATCTTCTCTTCTTTTCTCTGTTCTTGTTTTCTTTTCCAAGCTTTCTTATATCTGATGTCCGTGGAGGCTTACAAGGGAGAAAGGTCCGTCGTACACATAGCAAGATGCATGCCCAGGAGGCCTGGGGTGTGTATGATATCATCGTCACTACCATTCCTTACTGATCTTGGGAATTATTAGAATTAGAATTATTATTATGATTATTTCCAATTATTCGATATATTTTTTAAAATTAAATTAATATAATTATTTTCAATTAGGTAGAGTTCAGGGGATTGAGAGGAGAAATGGTATTCTTCTTGTGACATGTACACTCTTTGATAAGACAATTGTTAATTGGCCAAGGCAACAAGAGAGGTAAATGAGACACAATATGGATATCAACATAGCTTTGACACAACACAATAGAGACATGTGACTATTTTTGGAATCAAAATAGTCGATGTAACAAATGTTTTTGCATCACAACTTTGACACAAAGATTATGCAAAACTCTAAAAAAAAAAAAAGTGACACAAACATAAATTTTGTGTCATTTGATCCATGTATCCTAAACTTAAAGTGGAAAAAGGGGTCTCTATAATTTCATTTTCACATGAACATGCAGAGAATATCTTGTTAGAGCTTAGATGGGTTTGTGGTTAGTAGGAGTAGCCAAACGAGATTCGAGTTCCTTCACTTGATCCATTACCCCTTTCCCTTATCTCCAAATATTATTTAAAACTTTTATAATTAAATTAATATTATTATTACTAGCAAAATAATCATTATAATTATCATAATAATAATAATAATAATAATAATAATAATAATAAATTTAGTTATTAATATGATAATTGTTAGAATTATTATAATTATTTTCAATTGGGTCTAGCTTGAGTGGTTGAGAGAAGAAATGTTATCCTCCTTGTGACATACACTCATCATGAGGCAATTGTTGATTGGGGTCAACAAGGTACTAACAATCTCATTCTATCTTATGGGATTGAGGGTGGGATGAGATGTTGTGTGTGTAGAGAGAGAGAGAGAGAGAGAGAGAGAGAGAGAGAGGTATGATGCAATGTTGACACTAGCATGATGTTAACATAATGCAATATTGACATGTGATTATTTATGACATTGAAATGGTCACTACAAAAAATATTTTTGCATCATAACTGAGATGAAAATATTATGCAAAAATTGAAAATAAAGGGGAAAAATGTTGACACAAACATAAATTATGTGTTTCTCAATATGTGTATTCCAACTTAAAGTGGAAAAAGGGGGTCTCTATCATTTTATTTTCACATGAACTTATGGAGAAGAGCTTGTTGGAGTTGAGAGGGGTATTGGGGGAATTTAGAAAGAGAATCCAAGGGAGACTTGAGGTTGTTCACTAGATCTATTGGATTCCAGTATAAGTTTTTTTTCATTTACTCCCCAAATTTTTATTTATTTTTCTTAATTTTCAAATTTGAGATGGGATTTAGGTTTATATTTGAAAGGTTAGTAGGGTGTATTTTACCTTGTAAATGTGTGAATTGAGATCCTTTTTTACCCAATAAAAAACAAATAAACAGGATGGGGTTTATGGATTACATACATATTCCTCTTCTTCTTCTTAATATCCTTTCCCTCTCTCTCTTCCTCTTATTTCTCTTGTCCTCTATCCTCCCCTCCTTCTCCTTCTCCTTCCTTCTTTATTTTCCTCTTTGTTTTCTCCCACATCCCTCTTCTTCTTCCTTCTTATTGTCCCTATTCCTCCTCCTTCCTCTTTATTTTCCCTCTCCCTATTCATTTTCCTTTTCCCTCTTCCTCTCCTTCTTCTCCCTCCGTCCTCTTCCTCTTCATATTCCTCTCTCTCTCTCCCTCTTCCACTTCTAATCCTCTTTTTCTTCCCTCCTCCCTCACCTCTTCCTTTTCCTCTTTCTCTTATCCCTCTTCTTATTTCTCTTTCCTTTTCTCCTCCTCCCCGACCCCTCTCTCTCTCTCTTCTTCATTTTCTTATTCTTTCTCTTTTTATTCTCCCTCTCCATTTTCCTCCTCATTCTATTTATCTTCCTCTCATTCTCTTCCTCATGCAAGGAAAGATAACCCAACTAATATTATTACTAATTATTATTATTAAAAATTAATGTTATTATTACTATTAAATAATTAATTTCCCCCTTAAAATAAAATATAATCCACTAATTTAAGTCTCCCTTAGGTCAATACAAACAAACACACCCATTAATTTATAGTAAAATGTAACACCCCTTCGTGGATGACAATTGCTTTGTGAATTATAGTATGGGATATTGGTTAGATACTTAAAATGTGATGACATGTTAGACTCATGTTATTGACTTACTATGTGTTTAATTAATAATTGTTATGGGTACTCTCTTGATGGTATAAGATGATAAATACCTTGATATGCCTGTCTTACTAAGAATCATTATTGATGAACATTATAAAAGATTGTGCCCTTAATGTGTATTATGATTACATATGTTTACCTCCTTGATGATTGTTGTCGATGCTTATGTCTTGGATGATTAATATAAATGACATTGACCTTTTTAATATTGATTATTATGGATGAAATTGGGATTCCATGTGTTAGGAGATGATGTTTTGTACTAATCATCCCCTTGATTGATTTCTTCAGTTAATGGTTGGTTATGTTAGACATGGAGACCCATGTGGTCATGTAGATTATAATGAGCTTGATGTTCCTTGATGTAATTATAATGAGCATTGATATTCTTTGACATGATTATTGAGCATTGATATTACTTAATGTTGGTTATTGTTGATAGGATTGAAAGACATGTTCAAGATGTTAAGGTAAAAAGCCCGATGGCAGGTCCCAATTAGACCCACTCTCTTTTGGATTAGCATTTCTGACCATATTGTTGGCTTGGTTACCAATCTAACTAAATAACTATATAAATATGAATATGAGAACCTAAGGTTCTCAAATGAATTAAAATCTAAAATTAAACTAAAATGATGCTAATTGAAACTAAGCTAAGATGTAGTTATACACTAAACTAAACCTATCCTGATTAGGAGCTAGCTAATTAATATTAAACATAGTCAGGAAATATATCATCAGAACAAGAAATAGTTCATACATTCGAGTGATGAATAAAACTGTAATGCAATTAAATGAGTTAACAAAAAATTGTGCCTAGGTTTAATAACATTATGACTATGTTTAATAAAGGAAAGAAGCGATAATCCATGCTTGAGAGAAAACTGTAGAAATAGTTCACACAAATAAAATCATAAGACACAGATAAGAAGTAAAGTCATTAAGAAAAATCTCAACCACATTCTCCAGAATCACCAGTCTCTAAAAATGCCTCTTGCTCTTTATTCATATGAAAGTAGTAATACTATCCAAATTCAAAAGCACAAAAGTCCTCTCTTCTTTACATTCATCTGTTTTATATAATATTAAGTGGATGTTTTTTCATTCCTCTATCTGCCAAATGGTTAGAGGAATGAAGCGACACTTCATTCTCTTTCTCGATTAAGATATTACAATTATTACAAGACTATGATTTTATACAAAATTTGGTTACAATGAGATAATCAAGTGGGCCTTGGTGGCTGCAATTTTGTGTCTATGAAGCTTTTCCATATATTTCATTCCTCTAGTATATCATCTACTTGACATAGATGTGTCCTTTCAAGGTATTTTTTTCTGTTACAAATGGGAATAAAATTTTTGTCTTCAAATTTTACTCAACACGTTGCACAAAATCTTCAGTTAGTGAAATTAACCTAGCGGGTTGTATTAACCTCGCCTCTATAAATTCCACGCTAATTTTTCTGATTACTCCAATGGAATTCATGTTGATATTTCTTTTGGTTTTTACATATTCGACCATTTTTTGAGTTGATGATGCCTTTTCTAAATCCCTTAGGGGATCCATCCCGAATTGCGTGAGTAGGATGTTGGAAGAATTCCATAGTTATTTTCTTGTTATACTGACCTGCTCCTGGGTATTCTTGATATCCACGATTGTTTCCATATCTACATTCAACAGTTTGATATCTATGATTCCTTGCTTATCTGAATATGCAGGTAGGGTCTTGAGGGAGTTTTGATGAATATCCTGCCATTCTTTGACCCAATTATAGTCTTCTTGGGATTTTGATATTTTTCCTGCATATATTTCACCTACATATTCAATTTCACTTGATCATATTTGGCCTTCATTATTTTATTGAGTGCATAGAATAATTTCTTCTGTGAGTCTGAAAGTTCTTCATTCATTTTCATGGAATCCTCTCTGATTATTTCTATGTCTACCATTTTTGTCTTACTTTCTTCCACATTCTTATCTAGAAGTTGGTTATCTTGTCGCAGTTTCCTAACTTGATCTTCGATTCTTTCATTGTATTTGTTGATCTCTAACTGTTCTCCTTTGAGTCTAGTTACCTCTTGAGCATGTATGATGATGAGATTTTCTATCTCATCTTGATGTGTCTTTTGATTCATCTCAATAATTTTATCAAAATTTGCAGTCAATTCCTGTTATCAGACCTAGATTTGTCTCTACATTTCTTTCCTATAAGTATGCTCTGTTTCTGTACCTTTTTCTCTAAATTCATTGGAGACATATCTTTTTACTGTGTCTACAACATTTTCTAGTTCTTTTATTCTTAGTTTAGCCACATCTAGTGTGTTGGCGAGTTCATAAACCAACATAGAGTTAGCGCCATCAAAATAATTCTGGATCGATGTTGCTTGGATAACATTCTCTTTTGGGTCTAGGCCCGCTTTCCATTTGATGTTCCTCTCAACTGTGTCTGTGCTTACCCATATTTTCCTTTTGGAAGTTCTTTTCTCAATAGATTTAGTCTTATGGCTATAGTAATATTCTACAACCACTACAACTACACATTCAACACATAACCCAGGTGATGTGAGTGAGAAACTTCCTGGTATGGATGCCAAGGGAGTGCATTCCTCAAAGGGAATTGTAACCATAATAATTTCAGGGTTTGTTGTCACATTTGTATTTATTTGTTCATGTTCTTCTCCAGACGGCTTACAACATTTTTGTTTCCTTCATTGTTTCTCTCGGCCAGATCTTGGTTTTTGATCTTCTCTAACATATTTTGTTGAGCTTCGACCTTTTTCTGTTGTCAATACCTCTCTTCAGATTTTTCTTCCTTCCTAGAAAATTCTGCATCCTTTTGTTTCCCGGCGAGTTCCTTGGCTTCACGTTTCTCCTTATCTTGCTGAAGAAATGTTTTAAATTGTTCTATTCTTAAAATTCTTTTTTCATCTTCATCTTTGTTGAATTGTTCCCTGACCAAGTCACTAGGAAGCTAGTTCAATACTTCTTCAAAATGTGTAGCTCCTCAGAAAATATCCTCATCAAATATAGCCTGATGAGGTGTCCGCAATGTCAATTTGACAACTTTCAAGTGACCGTACATTATGTTTTAAGGGTCATGTCCCTTCTTTTCTTCAGTGCATAGAGATATTTCTTGCAAGGATGCTTCTTCCTTTTCTATCTGTTTCTTGTTTAGGAGAGATTATTGTCCCATGTGAATAGGGAAAATTAGCCAATGCCTCTTATTATTCTATGACCGATATGCTGTAACCCATTTTTCTACTATTTGATATGCCACTTCGTGGGAAGACAATTTATCAGGTACATACTTAGGCAGCAAATGAGGTGTTCTTGTAGCTCCATAAATGATAACCTATGTATAGTATTTGTTCATGTACTAATCACCTATCCGTTTTAAATCTTTAATGGCACCAAGAGACATTCAGTGAGGGTGAACCCAAAAAATGAATTTGTGTAAGGGGGGCATACAAAAATCACAGATATAATAAAGATGGTTCTTGTAGTTCGCTTCCCATAACTGAGAGATAAATTCATGAATTAGATCTTTTCTTGAATCCCAAATCCATTTAAAAGAAGGAAATACATGTGCTACACAGACTGCATCTATGATATTAGTTGCCATATAAAACATAGGGTTTTTCATACCTATAACTTACCAAACTCGAGCTGATATGATGAATGATAAAATGTTATCCCAATTGAATGCTTTCTCGGTTTTGACCACCATATATGTCATCATAAACCATTTCATTCTAAAGTGGGTGTTGGTTTCTTCTCCATTGAGTCTGCATATCATTGAATTCAAAATCATGTAGGGATATTTCAGGTAGAGAGTGGGCAGATTTTGTTCTCCTCATTTTACCAGCCATTATTCATCCACAAACCAATATTCCATCAGTGTATCGAAGTCCTTGTGCTCTATCCTGAATTTGTCTAAGAAGGATTCATCCAGGGAAACAATAGGTTCGAGAGTTTTATATCATATCCTAAGGTCCTCTACTCTGAGATATGCAATAGGTGCACTAACAACATTGACTATCATGCCGATCTCTTTCTACATGTGTGTGAAACACGATCTCACAGCGTAATTGTAAGGGAAGAGGCTCGAGTGAGCTGCAACAATATGTATCCTGTTAAGTTTGATATTCCCATATTCTCTAATTTCCTCATCCTCGGTCATATACTTATCATCACAAAGCATTTTATATATCTCTTTATATGTCAAATAATGGTCTCTACCATCATGGTTATTTGTATCTATAATGTTGAAGGATTCTGTGCCTAGACCATTAACAATACCAACAAGGGATTGGCCCTTTGTTCTACAGGTCTACATCGTGGATAATTTGTCACCTGCATAAATATCCATTCAAAATAAAATCACTTAGATTTAACCATAAACAAGAAAATTTTCTAACTTATTCAATATATACGTGCAGGCCTAAGAAGAAAATCCACAATATAACTTCTTCCTCAACTCTTCCCCTTAAAGGCGATTTCTTAGATCTTAGTATTTTTCATGATCGGGTTTATGCTTATTGTGTGTTTCCAAGATTGTTCTATTATTAATTCCGATTCAGACAATATAGCAAGCAATGCCATTTGTGATACAACTAAGACTAGGTCAGAGGTGTACCGTTTTTCATTAAATTTGTTCTTGAGGTGATCAATGTTCGATTACTGAGAGGGGGGGGTGAATCAATAATAGAGAAATTTAATCCTTTTTAACCTTATAATCCAAGTGTTATATCAATGTAGCATTATCATCCAATAACTGTAGAGTAAATAAGCAATGAACAAATGAACAATCATACACATACACAATACACTAGTGTTTTACGTGGAAACCCAAAGCGAGATAAAACCACATAATGCTTTTTCTTATATGTCTTGAAGAATTACATTCATTGGAAGCACCAACTTCCTTTGTTTTCCAGCTGCAACTAGAAGGAGGCTCCAACCCCCTAATTTATCAGGCTACAACCCGAGGGAAGCTCCAACTGCCAAATTCTCTGGCTACAACCAGAAGGAGGCTACAACCAACCCCTATGTTCTCCAGCTACAATCGGAAGGTGGCTACAACCACCTGTCTTTGCCCCCTCCAACCGCCCTGACGTATAAGTAGAATTATGGAACCCCTATCACACTATCACTGTGAGATATACTGTTGTAAAACTGTACCAATCAATCTGCACCAAACAACCTGTACTAATAACCTGAACCATTCATAAACCATGCATCAACCTGTAGCATAAATAAGTGCATCAACCATGCATGAACCTGTACTGCAACCTGTACTATGAACAAGTGCATGGACCATGCACCAAACCTATACAAATAACATGTCACAACAACCTATCCAAACAACCTATCACAACAACCTGTCTCATCAATATTATCAACCAAATCAGATATACTCACCAATATCAATCACCAAGACAACTCTCAAAGATGTACATCAACCAAGCATAACACAACAACTCATAATCATCACCAAGATCAATATGTGCTTCTAATAATATACCAATACAAGTATGCTACATCATCCATAAACCATGTGTCAACAATACTACTAAAAAGTGCCTCCAACCATGTACCAAGTATGTACCAATCAGGTATCAACTACTCATCTACTATGAATCATCAATATGTACCAACATCATCAACTATACACCTCATGTATGTGCCAACTCATCAACTATTTGTCTCAACCATGTACCCAACATGTATCTCAACCAAAATCCCTCATCAATTTCATCATCCAAATCTGATTTGTAAATCTTTAATAAACCTGGTGTATATGATAACATACCTGCAAACCTTCCTTAACTTTAACAACAAGAGACTAGCATTTTCATCAAACTTTTCTTCAGTGTCACATGACTAGTTTTGTATTAGTCAACAACCCTAACTTGAAATAATCATAACTATGTACCTATAATGAATAAAGATATGAAAATAGTACACAATGTTCTTTAGTGTGTTTTATGCAATTCCTCCAGGTGTCACTACTTGGAACCTCTCAGAAAAGGAGTTATAGAAACAATGGCATACCTTGTTGAATTCTGTCTTATTCTAGAGAGCAACCTTGTAGAGCGTTCCCCGCACATAATATTTGTTGAATGGATATGGAAATGTTACAAAGAATACTACAAACTATGCTCTAACCAAAACATTTTTTCTTACGGAATTTTGATCTGTTATGAATAAGTTATGACGTTTTTACCCGAAACAAATGTTTTAGACTAGTTTTAGGACTAGCCACAAACCCTATTTTCCACGGAGTGTAACTCGAAAAATAAAACAAACCACAAGCTTAAATTTATACCATAGATACTTGGATATTTTCCCTCAATGGCCTATCAATTTAATGATCTGAATCATTCTAGAAAAAAATTTATTGTGAAAATGGTGAGATGACCTGTAAATAACATACCTTAGAAAGCATCATCAAAATAATTTATCCTCCCTTGAATTCCAGCCTTCTTTTCTTCACCTTCCCTCTGAAATTCGGATTAGATATCCTTTGGTTACCTCAGTCACCTATAGATATTCAATATTCTCAAGTGTGATGTAAAATGAGAGAGCCTTGCCTCTTATTTATACTCTCCAAATAACTTCCTTAGAAGCATATTCTAGGTCACTTTGCCCACTTTCCTTATTTTAGGGTTAACCAACTTCTAACCACTTTTCCAATTAGTAATTTATCCATTAAATTTATTATTTAAAGAATTTATTTTTTATCCACTTTGACTTATAGTACAATCATCACTTCACTTTACCTCAAAGGGTTACCTTCTAACCATCTTAAACCACTTTTCTTATTTTAGGGCTAACCCACTTCTAACCAATTGTCAACTTAGCAATTTCTCCATTAACTTTATTATTTAAATAATTTATTTTGTATTCACTTTGAATTATAGTACACTCATCACTTCACTTTGTTATTTACCTTCTAAAAATATCTTAAACCACTTTGATTACTTTGACCTTTTGGGGCTTCTAGATGACTCATGAGGGTTCTTCAACTTCACATGGACATAACTCTCTAACCGTGAGGAGTTATGTGACGTTCCACATACCAATGGAAATGACATGACATATAATATCCATCTATAATAGTCTTGACTTCAAATATATCAAAACTCATACCATTATCCATCAAACAAACTTGGGTCCATTACCCAAACCTGGGTTCTCCAACTTCTCATGGACATAACTCTCTAACTGTGAAGAGTTATGTGACATTCCACATACCACCGGAATTGGAATGACATGTACTATCCATATAGAATATTATTACCTTCAAATATATTAAAATGCACAACATTATACTTGAAACAACCTTGGGTCCATTACCCAAACCTTTGTGCTACCGGAATTCGCTACCAGACTTTCTCCAAGGGTTGACATCAATCACTAAGGGTTGAAATCAATATACAATATCACTCTCCAATAGTTGAAATCAATATACAATATCACTCTCCAATAGTTGAAATCAATGAAAACCAACAATCCATACCAACTATACATCAACCTAAGCCAACTGTCTAACAATCTCCGCCTTTGGCATTGATGGCAACACTTAGTCATGATAACATTCATGCTTATACTCTTCATCAATTTTTCTGTATCTCCCCCTTTGACATCAATGGAAAAGGGTATCTCCCTTTGGGGATGCTCCCCCTAACTAAACTCTCCTTGGGGCTGCTCCCCCTATCTACGTGCCTTTGATTTTTCTTTGTGTTTATAAGCCTCAGATTACTCTCTTTCCCTTCATATGAATAATTTCTCCCCCTTTGACAAAGGGTGTCACTCTGAAGTCATATCGCTCATTCTTCCCTTGTGACAATCGCTCCCCTTGGAAACATGCTTCTATGCTCTCTCTCCAAGCATTTACCTTTGCATCTGATAAATCTCTCCCCCTTTGTCCTATTTATGTTTCTTCCTCATGTACATCTAAGACATATAAGATAAGCATTCCAAATCATTCATTTTGGAGTAGAAATTACTCCTAGTGTCTTATGAAGATACTCAAGGGATTGTCATGGAAGCGGTTTTGTAAATATGTATGCCACTTGTTCTTTTGTTCCCACATATTCAACTCTGATGTTCTTCTCTGCAACCTGTTCCCATAGAAAGTGATACTTGATTGGAATGTGCTTCGTCTTGGAGTGCATCGCCGGGTTTTTTGAGATACTGATGGTGCTTGTATTAACACAATAGATTGGGATGTGCTCATCATACTCAACCTGTATATCTGTTAAAGTTTGTTTCACCCATAGAACCCATGTACAACATGCTTTTGCTACAATATAATCTGCCTCGACTGGAGATAAGGATATTGATGATTGTTTCTTACTTAGCCAAGATACTAAACACTCACCCAAGTAGAATGTTGCTCCATTGGTGCTTTGTTAGTCATCAATGCAACCTACCCAATCTGCATATGTGTGGGAAATAAGTGACAGATCCTTTCCTTTTGGATACCATAATCCAAACTCTTTTGTTCCTTTGAGATATTTGAAAATCCTTTTCACTGCTAATACATGTGATTCCTTTGGTGCTGCTTGAAATTGTGCCACCTGTCCAACTGCCTCCATTATATCTGGTCTGGATGCTGTCACATATAGTAAGATACCAATCATTGACTTGTATTGCCTCTGGTCTGTAGACTTTGAATCATCATCTTTGCTCAACTTGCAACTGGTTTACAATCTTCCATTCCAAACCTCTTTAACATTTCTTTGATATACTTAGTTTGAGAAATAAAAATTCCTTGGTTTCTTTGACATATCTGAAGACCCAAAAAGATGGATAGTTCTCCAAGTAATGACATTTCAAATTCATTTTTCACATCCTTTGAAAATTTCTGGCTTAACCTGTCATTAGTACTTCCAAAACAATATCATCAACATAAATTCAATTAATAAAATATTACCTTGAGTTACCTTGATGTAGAAGTTGTTTTCTGTGCTTCCTTTCCATAGTTCGTAGGGAGTTTTTTCACTGTTGTTTTTGAGCATTACTCTGTTTTTAATGTGAATTGATGTATGCACTAGATGTGTCCAAAAAATATCTGTCAATTTAGAATCCATTAGCATTGTTCGAGCCATTTCCTGTGTAATTATCATCCATTATGATTATGTTCCTTTGTCTCTGAACCACTCTCTGAACCAATCTATGAATCCATGCTCTTGTCCACTATCATATATCTTTCCAAACCTGTTAAGTTTTCTTACGAATCCATCTATGTCCATACTGTCCAAGACTCTACTTGTGCAACTTTCCATAATGATGACCCATTTATCACTATACTATCATGAAGTCTTGATTAATCTATCAAACTGTAATTCTGCTAACTGATTGCTCTGAATCTGTCTTCTCAAACTATGCAAGCTACTTGAAGGATGGTTCTTTGGTCTTTCATAGCTATTGCATAGACTCCCCCTATCTAATATTCATATTACTTGGGAGTCTCTAAGCCAAATGGCTCAGAACAATTCCTTCTCTGATGTGTATTCATCATCATATTTATTGGTAGATTCATCATCATCTTCATTGGTAGATTCATTATCTCTCTGAGCTCTGACTTCTTTCTTTCTGTTTGTGGATTCATCTTTCACTACAATGCCTGAAAGTAAAATCTCTTGAACCTGTTTCTTATTTACCTGTCCTTCCTTTCTTTCAGTTATTTTCCAAACCTTTCTGTATCTCACATCTTTTTTTTTTCTCTGTAGAATTTTCTTTATCTCGTTTTATTGCCAATCTTGCGATCTCTAGTACCTGGTCTTTGTTCACCTGTTCTTATTGTTTTCTTATCCATACTTTCTTATATTTGATATCAGTATTCTCTTTCATGGAAGTGTCGATCATGCTTCTGTAATCACTGGATATGTGTCCATAATTATGAAATTTGTAACACTCAATGTTAAGTGCGACCACATAGGCACTTCTTTCTTGAACATTTCTTTTATAATCCCTGCAATCTGAAAACTTATGTCCAAAGTTAGTACAATAAAAAAAATGACCATAAAATAAATTTTCATACCTGGGAGTGAATGATCTTCTTTCTGGCGTAGTCCTTATGAATTTTTACCTTGACTGATCATGATCATGATTGAATCTTCTTTTTGGCTTGAACATGGATGGTCTTTTTGAATATATATCTTCAATAGTTTTCTTAGATTCTGGTTTACCATGATTCCTTCCTTTGAGTACTTCTGCATAACTCTTTCTATTTTCTTCATTTTTCTTTTCTAGAAACCTAGAGTGCTTTTCTTCATTCTCTATAACTGATGTGGATGTTTCTATCTCTTCAACGTCCTTGTTGAGCTTGACAATTTTACTTCTCAATGTGACAACTTCTTCTTCAAGCTTCTCAACCTCTTCTTCTTTCTTCATTATCTGAGACTTCATGACTTCTTCTGTTCTTTTCGCTACTTCAAGCTGAATTTTTAATGTGATTATTTCTTCTCCAAGTCCTTTCTCTTCTTGACCAAACTCTGCCTCAAGCCGGTTTAGATTGCTAGTTCTTTCCTTAATATGATTTGTCAATATCTTCTCTCTCATTTATGTTTCTTCCTTCTGTACTGCTATGTTGGTTTCCAAACACTTCTTTTGATATTCAAGATTTTCTTCGATCTTTCTAGCTTCTTCTAGCCGAGTTCTTAAGTTCTTGATGACCTGTTGGGATTCTTAAAAAATGTGAACACTTTCCTTTTGTTTCATCAATTCTTTCTTGAGTGAATTGTTTTCTTATCTTAGTTCATCTAAAGCACTAATCAATTCTTCTTCATAATTGTCTTCCTTTTTAATTAGTTTTTCTATCTCACTTCCTTCATGGCATTCTATTTCAATATGTCCACGTTTTTCACAATTAAAACAAAACAACATATCTCTCATGATTATGTACTCTTCATCTTCTGAATCTACTTGACATGGTGAACATAATTCTTCTTGATTTGTATCTGAATCTTCTTTGACATTTTTTGAATCTGTGATGGGTGAAGAATATATGTCATGCAACTTATCCCAAAGTTATTTTGCTGATGAACATTTACCAACCTTTTCTCTTACAGGATTAGGTAATCCTTCCTAGATAAAATCCATTTCTATTTTGTTATTCTTCCTCAATTCCTTCTTGGCTACAGTCTTTTCCCTTTTTGAACTATCATATCCTATAACAACTGATAGCCAAATATAATGTCCTTGTGCCTATAAAAATACATTCTTCCTTATGCTCCACACCTCATACTTAAAACCATTCTGACCATTAAACATTAGTACTCCATTCTCAGAATAATCCATGATCTCCTTCCAGTGGTTAAACTATTTCCTGAAGGAACCACATCTGATACCAATTGTTGGATTACTAAGAGGAGGGGTGAATCAGTAATAGAGCAATTTAATCCTTTTTAACCATATAATCCAAATGTTATATCAATGTAGCATTATCATCCAATAAATGTAGAGTAAATACATAATGAACACATGAACAATCATACACATACACAATACACCAGTGTTTTACGTGGAAACCCAAAGTGGGAGAAAACAACGAAATGATTTTTCTTATATGTCTTGAAGAATTACATTTATTGGAAGAAAAAATTCCTTTGTTTTCCAACTGCAACTGGAAGGAGGCTCCAACCCCCTAGTTTATCAGGCTACAACCTGAGGGAAGATCCAACTCCCCAATTCTCTGGCTACAACCAGAAGGAGGCTACAATTGACCCCTATGTTCTCCGACTGCAATCGGAAGGTGGCTACAACCACTTTTCCTTGCCTTGTCCAACCGCCCCGACATATAAGTAGAATTATGGAACCACTGTCACACTATCACTGTGAGATATACTGTTGTAAACCTATACCGATCAACCTGCACCAAAAAACCTGTACCAATAACCTGAACCATGCATCAACCTGTACCTCAACCTGTTATCAAACTGTACCATAAATAAGTGCATCAACCATGCACCAACCTGTACCTCAACCCGTACCATGAACAAGTGCATCAACCCTGCAACAAACTTGTACAAATAACATGCCACAACAACCTGTCCAAACAACCTATCACAACAAACTGTCTCATCAATATTATCAACCAAATCAGATCTAATCACCAATATCAATCACCAAGACAACTCTCAAAGATGTGCATCAACCAAGCATAACACAACAACTCATAATCATCACCAAGATCAATATGTGCTTATAATAATATACCAATACAAATATGATACATCATCCATAAACCATGTGTCAAAAATACTACTAACAAGTGCTTCCAACCATGTAACAAGTATGTACCAATCAAGTATTAACTACTCATCAACTATGACTCATCAATATGTACCAACATCATCAACTATACACCTCATGTATGTGCCAACTCATGAATTATTTGTCTCAACCATGTACCCAACATGTACCTCAACCAAAAGCTCTCATCAATTTCATCATCCAAATCTGATTTGTAACTCTGTAATAAACCTGGTGTATATGATCACATACCTGCAAACCTTCCTTAACTTTAACAACAAGAGACTAACATTTTCATCAAACCTTTCTTTAGTCTCACATGACTAGTTTTGTATTAGTCAACAACCCTAACTTGAAATAATAATAACTATGTACCTGTAATGAATAAAGATCTGAAAATAGTACATAATGTTCTTCAGTGTGGTTTGTGCAATTCCTCTAGTTATCACTACTTAGAACCTCTCAAAAAATGAGTTATAGAAAAAATGACATACCTTGTTGAATTATGGCTTATTCTAGAGAGTGACCTTGTAGAGCGTGCCCCGCATAAAATATTTGTTGAATGGATTTGAAAATGTTACAAAGAATACTAAAGACTATACTCTAACCAAAAAAAAAAATCTTACTGAATTTGGATCTGTTATGAAGAATTTATGATGTTTTTACCTGAAACAAACCCTATTTTACACATAGTGTAACTCCAAAAATAAAACGACCAACAAGATGAAATTTTTACCACAGATACTTGGATATGTTCCCTTAATGTCCTATCAATTTCATGGTCTGGATCATTATAGAAAACCTGTTATTACGAAAATGGTGAGATGACCTGTAAATAACATACCTTAGAAAGCATCATCAAAAGAATTTATCCTCCCTTGAATTCCAGCCTTATTTTCTTCACCTTCCCTCTGAAATTCGTCTTATATATCCTTTGGTTACCTCAGTCACCTATATATATTTAATATGCTCGAGTTTTATGTAAAATGAGAGAGCCTCGCCTCTTATTTATACTCTCCAAGTAGCTTCCCTAGAAGCATCTTCTAGGTCACTTTGCCCACTTTCCTTATTTTAGGGTTAACCAACTTCTAACCACTTTTCCAATTAGTAATTTATCCATTACATTTATTATTTAAATAATTTATTTTGTATCCACTTTGACTCATAGTACACTCATCACTTCACTTTACCTCAAGGGGTTACCTTCTAACCATCTTAAACAACTTTCCTTATTTTAGGGCTAACCCACTTCTAACCACTTGCCAACTTAGTAATTTCTCCATTAATTTTATTATTTAAATAATTTATTTTGTATTCACTTTGAATTATAGTACACTCATCACTTCACTTTATTATTTACCTTCTAAAAATATCTTAAACCACTTTGACTACTTTGACCTTTTGGGGCTTCTAGATGACTCATGAGGGTTCTTCAACTTCACATGGCCATAACTCTCTAACCGTGAGGAGTTATGTGACGTTCCACATACCATTGGAAATGGAATTACATGTAATATCCATATAGAATAGTTTTTCCTTAAAATATATCAAAACTCATACCATTATCCATCAAACAAACTTGGGTCCATTACCCAAACCTGGGTTCTCCAACTTCTCATGGCCATAACTCTCTAACTGTGAGGAGTTATGTGACGTTCCACATACCTCCAGAAATGGAATGACATGTACTATCCATATATAATATTATTACCTTCAAATATATTAAAACTCATACCATTATATATGAAACAACCTTGGGTCCATTACCTAAACCTTTGTGCTCCCGGAAATCGCTACCGAGCCTTCTCCAAGGATTGACATCAATCACTAAGGGTTGAAATCAATCTAAAATATCACTCTCCAATAGTTGACATCAATCACAACCAACAAAACATACCAAATATCCTTCAACCTAATCTAACTGTGTGATAATCAATTGCATATGTCGTCATCATACATTAAAAACAATGGGTTTAGGAGGGAAAAAATCCTTTGTTGGTAATATTAATTGAGAAAGGTAATTCAAAGAGAAAAAATTCCCAACCTTTTCATTGTCGATGATTGCAAAATCATTCTTTCAACCTCTCCATATCATCCTCCTCCTCTAACAAGACAGTTCAAGTAAACTAGATCAATAGGATATCGCCACATACCCACATATGGTTGTTTTATACCATTTTCAAAAGCTTATGGAAAGGTGGGACCTAGTTGGTCCTCCTAGTGGGTTTAAGACCAATCATATATTGACATTTGAGAACTTAACCATGAGGTCATTGTCGTTGTCGAGATAGTTTATTTGTAGGTAAATCGCGCACAGTAATTTCCCCGATGACGATGTTATAAAGGCATCGTTGTCAAAATTTCATTTTCAAGAAAGTTGATGGGTGGAGAGTAAAGTGATGAGGGGGAGGTAAAGGATAAGATTAAATGAATCGAACAAGGATGATATGAAGTTTTGAATTTTTTAGTGGCTCCCTTGGCCAACGTTTGGAGTTTTCAAGGTAGTGTAGGAGTGGTATGGAAAGACAAACCTAAATATTAGTGAAGACATCCTATTATTTGTTTTCGATGACCATATGCAAGCAGTAAGCTCATAAATGGATAAATACTCAGGTAGGTAAAGAGTAGTGTCTTGCCAAAATTTTAGTAGTATGAGTCCCCACCAAAACTAATGGTTTTTGTGGGGCTGCTGTGTTCTCACAACAAATGGCATCTTGAACGGGAGAAACAATTATCTATGTTTAAAAATAACCACCAAATAATATTCCTCGGGTCTTTGAATTCATCACAAAAGTTACATGCTGACCAATATCGTGGACCCCACAAAAACAACTAGATTGAAAGGATAATGATATTGTTACTATGTATGGTGATCTTCAGGATAATTCAAGGGAGAGAATTAAAGATAGGAAAAGTTATTTTATCTTGAGAATATGGGAGGTGAAGAACACCATCGAAGCCAACATTTGACTGTTTTAAGACCACAATGTATTCTTCATCTCTTTCTCTTGGCATTGCTTTGCTGCCAGCGAATGTCCATAGCCCCGACGAAGTTTTCTTGGTATCATACAAGCATAGACTTGCTACCAGCAAGAGTCCATAACCCTAGCGGGTTTACTTATATTTCCTACTCTAATAATAGTGCCTTCACACAAGAAACCACTCACATGTTAACTCCAACGACTTACACACATATTATGTATAATTGGTGGCTTATTGAAAATTCTTCCCATAAAGTATAACCATAAGTTGAATTTAGTTGCTCAATACCAAATACAAGACATTTGATCATCACAATGAGTACCTGACTAGACATTCTCTTGCAAGGTGATTTCTAGGCATGAAAAATAGTTTCCACTAATTCAGATGTGAAAGAGGTTAGCAAGAGTTTGTTTTTGGCATTAAAATAAAGTGATAAGATAAAAGTGAAAAACAAGGTTTTATTCTAGAGAAAATCAAATAGTAAAGAGAATTCTACTATGTACAAAACTATATCACTAAGGGTTATCAAGAGAAGTATCATTTGAGGATTTGACCATTGACAAGGAGCTCCTTTTCTTCTCCCTTCAATGTTTTGAGTTTGAATGTTCTAGGCCCAATTTTTTGATGAATTAGATATGGGCCTAGCCATAATTTTTGGAACTTTATATGTTTTCCTTCAAGTGAATTTTCGTTGTCCCATTTAAGAACAAGATCTCCCTCCTGAAAGTATTTTCTTCCTACACCTGACCTATCGAACCATTTTTTAATTACTTCTTGATGTTGTATTAATTTCATTTTATCCTTTCCCTTTCCTCTTCTACTTTCAATAGCATATTCAATCTCTGTTGCATTACTGGGCATGATTCATCTTGAACATATTGAGCAAGTTGCAATGAGGGCATGAAAGTATGGGTAGGAAAATTTTCTTCTTGTCCATAGACTAGAAAGAAGGGGGAGTTACCAATAGAAGATTTGGGAGTTACTTTATCAACCCATAAGGCGTTTGGGAGGGAAATATTCTAGTTCCTTTGATGGTAATTGACAATTCTCTTGAGGATTTTGATCGTGTTTTTATTGGTTGACTCAACCAATCCATTCCCTTGTGGATAATAGTTTGTTGAATATTTAACTTCAATGTTTCATTCAAAATAATATCCAATTAATATCAGAGAAGAAAATTCTTGGAATTATCAAAACCAAAGATTCATGGACACCAAAGCTAGTGATAATATAAGATTCAAGGAAAAATATCACATGATTTTCATTGACTGTCTTCTAGGGGATTTCTTTTGTCCATCTAGTGAAATATTTAGTGGCAGTCAAGATATATTTGTGTATTTGAGACACGTTTGGATTAATTTACCCAATCAAATCCAAACCCCATTGTTGAAAGGGTCATTCTATAATAATAGGTTGCAGGGGAAACACAACTTTCTTCTCCTTTTCAACCGACCTTTGAAATTGTTGACACTTTCTTGCATATGCATGAGAGTCCTTGAAAAGAGTAGGTCAGTAACAACCAACTCCGATGATATGAAAATGAGTGAGTACATACTCTACGCAAGTTTTTAATTGAGAATCTTTTACTGACTAATTATTTGCATAAGGATTAAAGGGCATATGATTTCATTAATAACCATGATTTTAAACGATAATACATAAAACACATGAACTCAAAATGGAATAATCATATGAAAAGACAAGAGAAAGACAATCGATGTTGGTAATAGAGTTCACCCCTCCTGGGCTACATCTCTGGATCCACTTCAATTGGAATACATATCACTTTCATTCCTTCTTCAAAATATGTTGGGACCTTCTCATAAGTGATTACATAAGATATTCCTTCTCCTTCGATGAGGATTCAAGAAGACTATTCACACTAATAACTCTCCATACATCAAGAAGGATACTTCTTTACATGAATAAGTCTCTCAATACTTAGGAGAAGTAGCACTATGGCTCTCTAAATCCCATCATTAATTGCTCATTACTCTCCTTCTCCCCTGAATATGGCTCACATAAGGAATTATATAGTTTTTCCTCACTCACTCTTAAAAAAGAGTATTAATTCCTAGATCCACAATAATAACATCTAATCACAAAAGAGGAAAAACAAGATCCATAAAAGTAGGATCTCAAACTGTCTTCAAGCACATAATGGGAAAAATCTCAAAACCATTCAAAGACTCTTCAACCATACCCTTGATTCTCTCAACCTACCAGTGATAAAAATGGAAAATTGGTGTGAGGTGGTTTCTCACATAAAAACCAATTTCCATAATTACAATTTTAATGAAAAATACGTGAGTCTACTTTCCCTCACAAGTATTAATCATTTTACAAAAGAATTAAATGCATGAGTTCTTCAAAAGATCATTTAAAGCATGATAAAATGCATGAGCATCTCACAAAGCATTAATCAAATAAAATGATAAATGCATGAGACTTATCTCACAAAGCATTAATAAAAATGTGTGAGATTATGAAACTCATAAAAGAATAAATTCACCATTTTCACCACTTTGTCACCAACTTCAAATCAACTTGGGGAACAAAGTAAAGTTCCTTCCATGTGTGGAGATCCGTCTGGATCACTCCTCCCCACAAAAGAACCTTTTGGTCTCCAAAAGTAGCAACTTTATCTCTATGAAAATGTCTTCAGAAGGCACATTCCTTCAAGACTCCTTCACCCACGTACTTCAGAATCAGAATGCAATCCAACACCTGCAACTGCTGCAAAGCAGATGTTTGGAAAAAATAACACCCCTATCTCCTTCGCCTCTGTTCTTTGGAGATGAAATGTCGAAGCACACATCTGCATAAATTTGCAACCTATAACTAATGATACTTGTATTACAATATTTGGAGTGTCTTACTTGTGAAGAGTTTATAATCATACTCATTGGTCAAGTTTACAATGAATGCCAAAATGGCTTAGGAAAATTGCCTCATTCAATTGTTTACATAATGATTACAAAATGAAGACACTTAAGGAATAAGGTACAAAAATAATGCCTCTCACTCTCCTCAAATAAGAGTGGCTAAAAACAAGCCTTTTACAATGGTTCATCATCAAATTTAACAAAATGTGTTTCCCAATATTGGTACAAAACCCAGAGTTTTGAACTTTGTCTATCATTCGGTGATGGCTACCTTTCCACCTCTATCGATATTGAATTTCACCCCGAACCAGTGCTGCCATAAAAATAAAGGACTCTTCATTCTTGTCTCTCAGTAGTGAATAACATTGTGTATCAGTTTCAGATCTTTATTCATTATAGGTACAAAGTTATGATTATTTCAAGTTGGGGTTGTTGACTAATCCAAAACTAGTCATGGTTGAGACAAGCAATTGATGAGTTGGAACATACATGAGGTGTATAGTTGATGATGTTGGTACATATTGACGAGTCATTGTTTTTTTTTGACAGTAGCAAGTAGAAGGATTATATTAATAATGGCAAAGCCACAAATCTGTTACAGAGGGCAGGGCTGCACAGAGCTGCTGCCTGCAAAAACTGGAGTACAAAACTTAAGATTTCAGAAGGACATGACCCCATAATCATTCCTAGACCTGAAACTAAAATTATTTAGAGCCCTAGATTCTATACAAAATGCTAGGAGGCTTAGGACCACTACAGACTTGTGCATTTCAGCGCTGGGGACTGGTTACTTCTCAGAGTTATCCCCCCATTCTAGATTTAACTTGGACAGCTTGTCCTCCAGATCTCCAATTCTGTCTTCGAACTTCTCTTGGGGACTTTTCAGTTCCTGATGAAGCTTATCTAACTCTTCTGTGAAGCCAATTTTAACAAAGGATAGATCTTGTTCCAGCTGCTCCATTCGTCTCCCAGCTTCTGAGTCGAGATTCTCTAGGAAGTCGAGCTGGAATTGGAGCATGTTCTTCAGCTTCTCCAGCTTTTCATCCAGTTGCTTGAGTCGCTCCTCTACTGGCACGGGTCGGCTGGAGCTTGCTGCCATTTCCTCTTTTCCTGAGAGTGCTCCTTTGAAATT